>JAJOOF010007800.1:0-16869 GCA_029582545.1 Solanum lignicaule | reverse complement strand
AATTTTCTTTAATATTTAGTCATGTAACTAATACTTATTAAACTTAATTTTAGCATGATTTAGTACTTTTAAATTATGATCATTTTCATTATGACTTGTTAATTTGCAATATTTGTTTTACGCGATTTCATTATTATTATTATTTTTGCTGGATATTTTAGTGTCATTAACCATATCATATTGTGTTATATTTTTAAGAAACATCTTAGATAGTTGTATTTTGGTAGGACTAAAGAAATATTTGAAGTACAAGTAAATTATATGTGTTGTATCAATACTTTACCGGAAAAACCCGAAACAACCCGAATAATAAAAAAAACTCAAAAAAACCCAAGGTTGAAAAATATGAGTTTTATTGGTTTGGTTTGGTTTATAAATTTAAAAATTCGACACAAATGGTTTGATTTGATATTTGAAAAACCCGAACCAACCTAACCATGTACACCCCTAGTAATTAGTATGTTAATTCATTGAGAAAATCAAAAAGTTATTTGAAGTCTGTGATGCAATTATTTTTTATTCACTATTAATATGTAACATTATAATATTATTTAATTAAATATAATTTGTACTGATGTTTTACCCTTCTTTATTTTTTATTTGTTTTAAATATTCACTATCATAAATAATATTTAATTAACTATCCAATTGCTACTCTTAAATCCGTAATTCTCATACTTTTCATATTCATAACCTCTAATTATTAATTTAAAACTTTAAGATATCTTTTGATATTCCTCCATTTTTATCTATATAAATTCATCTTTCTGATTTCATGAGACTCTAATCCAAAGTTATTCATTTTTTTCTATAGTTCAAGTAGTGGAGTGTTTATATCATCATTGTACTATTTGATTTATGTTTTAGTTTGATTAGATGAGAAGACTCTTGAATTTTAATTGGTTATGGGAGAAGGTGTAGACAAGAACTTCGAAAATTATGTAGTAATTCTATCCTCTCGTTTTTTCCATATGCATTGTTATTATTAAAGTCTTAAGAAGGATGTGTATATTGTATTTTTTTCATGTATATTTTTTTGTGTGTTTTCTATATTAGACTTCTTTAGTTTAATTTTCTATATTTTTATCGGGCTCAAATTAGTTATTTTTGACTTTAGTGAAAGTTTGCTACTACTAACCAACGTTCAGATTTACCGTTGGTTACTTTATAAGAAATTGCTTTCAAACATTAAAATGTACCCCTTTTTTGATGTTTCTTGTCGCACTTTTAATGATTAATTATTTGTAATTGTTGCATTTTATTTCTCATTACATGCATGTTTTCATAGAATTGTAATCGTTCTAACAATCTAAAATAAAATTACATGGGACACACGTACAACACACGTCCCCAGAGACTAGTATATAGGATAGTTGGGTAATTTGTTATTTTAATTTTTGCTATATATACATGTGTTAAACGGAGGAAAAAAATACACGAAATATTCAGCATATCTCTTTTAGAAATTTATATTTATTTTTGCGATCTTTCAATATTTAATTCCGAAAATATTCACCACAAAAATATTTCACATTAGTAATTGTGTGACCATATTTTAACGTGTCTCACACGTATAGATCTTAGCGATATTGTAAACGCCTATTTAAGTCGATAATCAAGTGTATTTTGAGTTAAGTACTATAAATTGTATATATAGTCCTTTGACCCATTTATAGGGTTTAGCCCCATGATTAATTTACTATCTTATAACAGTTAACTATATATTTATGTTACACTATCTAGTTTTAGCGGACATAGTTATATGATATCATGTTGCTCTTGGGATCGGTGTCAAGTATCCCATAAAATTAATCGAGGTGCGTGAAAGCTATTTTGGACATCACTGTCATAAAAAAAAGTTTCTAATTACAAAATCCTTTGAAAGTTACCAAAAGAGGTAAGCCTTTTAGACCACTTACTTTAACACATTTTTTCATTTGAGCTACTGCCTGACCACTTGGAGGGACACAATTTGTTGAATCTCGCATTTTATATATATTCTAGCAAAAAAACAAAGTATATATGATGTTTAAGCAGTGGCGGAGCCAGGAATTCTATCGACGGGGTTCAAAAAAAAATTAATCACACTAATATTATCCATAAATAAACGGGTCGGGTCGGATCATATATGAACGGATTGAATAACAAACGGGTTGACAAAAAAATCCTTAGTTCAAATAATTTCTTACAATTACAACTTATCATAAGAAACAAATTTAAAGTACATATCTATAAAATGATAATAAAGTAGCACAACTCATTCAAAAATTCTACAAGTTCTTCAATTCCTTTAGAATTGTCTCCGGCTCCTGAAAGTGCAAATGGAGAGCAAGCACAAATTTAACATTAGAAAGACTGACAAAAACACAAATCAAAGAAAAAACTCACAAATTTTTTTTTTGGCACACTGCACATATAGAATTCTGATTTTTTTTTAAAAAAATACAAGAACTTACAGAGGTTGCCATCAATGGTCGAATCACGAATGGAGGATAGAATGAAATGATCCGCGGAGATCGGAGGACCACCAGCGGCAGCGAGCAGCGACATCAAGCAGGAGCAGGCATCATGCGAGCAGCAAAACGAGAGGCAGTATTCTAGTTGAAAGAGAAGACTAGGAGGAAAAAACAGAATATTGAAATCCCTAGAAAAGAGAGGGTTTTTTATTTGTTGACTTTTCAATTAAAGATTTAAAATATAAAATTTTAGTCATTAATGAAACGTCGTCGTTGTTCTATTTATTTTTAATAAAAACACTTAAAATTTAAGCCAGCAAAAACGCTTCAAAATTAGAAAAAAAAAGGTTTCTACTCGCTAGATTCGAACCCGCGACCAAGCCCACAAAACGCGCTTTCTTGAACCCAGGTTACCATTGAGCTACTCCTTTGACATATGCTCAAGGGATTCAATTTTAAATATATACAGGTAAACAGAAAAATCGATCTTAGATATACAGTGTAATTTTTTTATCGAGGGTGTTCGGATGAACCCCTGGCACACTGTACATCCTCCCCTGTGTTTAAGAATAAGAGTGCCTTCTCCAGGTACCCTAGTATTTATATACACCTTATAGATAGTTGTTTCTCTTATTAGATGATGAAATTCATCTTTTTGTTAAAAATGATTTAATCAAAATTCTGCCTAACGTTTGATACCTTACAAATTATTTTTCAATAGAAATACCATGAGAATACCATCATCAAATGTTCTTCTCTATCTTTTTTGCATTATAGTTCTCTTAATTTGTTGAGTTTCTTCGATTTCTTGACTAATCTTCATAGTTTTTCTTTGTTGTCGTCTTCATTATCTTCTTTCTACAAGCTCTCCCCTCCCGAAACACAAAGTTGTAATCCATTTCATGTTACTACTTTTTTTCAATGCAAATATTAATATAATGAACTTTTTTCTATTTCTTTTTCCTTCAGTCAGCATCACCAAACTTAGGCCAAGAATGACGCTCAACAACACCTTCCCTAAGCCTGGTAATCTCCTTGTTACCTGAGACGTGTTATTGATTTCTCTGTTTTTACTGTCTTCAAAACATTCTCGTCTGGAATTTTACATAAATAGTTTTGTATCAGAATTTCAATAAAAGATCTTCCGGCTGGTAATTACCTGAGACGGTCCCATAAAAGGACATTCTTTGAACCAGGCATGTCAAGGCTATTAAATTCCCTCAGTTTTGCTTTGCAGCTATCAAAGAAGACATTTTCGAGTCACAAACATCTTCAGTAGACAGTGTCTGAAAATGCAAATAAGACAGACAGAACAGAGTCAAACAGCAATCAATAAACATCACAATATACCTTTAGTTTTATAATAATGTTATATCAATCAAGTTTCCAGGAGAGAAGGCCGCGTTTCCCTATTCTAGTAACTCTGTACGTAAGCAAAACCAGATAAGATAATCGGTATTTAAAACATAAAGGACTGACTCTATTAATACTTCCAATTTTGCTTAATACTAACGCGGTCAAAAACTCTACAACACAATTTTATTCTGCTGAATTGTGAAGTTAAGGAGCACCACCTGCTGCTCGGTTATTCAATAGGAGTGCATCCACATGGATTTAATCTTATTTCAAAGATCCGCAGTCTACTCCAAAGAACAGAAGACATTCATTAAACAAAATCTGTATGTAATAGTTTTCACTTAAAACAATTCATGTTAAATTTGACAAGATTCAAAGATGAATTAATGTGAAGATTTGGTAGTTAGGAAAATAATTTTTCATTGGTACAAAAGTCAAGATAACACCTTTTGTAAGTGAAATTTAGGTGAACCATAAAATGGTTTCACAAGGTAAATTTTGACACATTGTGATGTCATGGATGACATCAATAGAAAGAATTCACTCCTATAAATAGGTAGCTCCTAATTCATTTGTAAAACACCTCTCACTTGCCTTCTCATCTTCAAAGGCATTTGATCTTCTTTCTCTCTTGTAGTATTTCATTTGTACTCTTTTGGAGTGAAATAAATATTGGTGGGTTGTGTCCGAGGAGTAGGCAAAAGAAAATAAAAGTTTGCCGAACCTCGTTAATTCCTGGTGTTCTTTTTATTGTTGTCTCATTTACTATTTATTAGCTACCTTTAGATATAGCAGTTGTGATTCCATCACTCTCTATATATTCGGCTTCCGCAACAATTGGTATCAGAGCCAAGGTATTATCTGAGTATGCTCTGTGGTTGCAACACAATCTGAACTTCCACATCAGAAAAAGATTTACTTTGGTCTTTGAATTGTTAGCTAGTAAATAGTATTTGTAGCAAAAATGGGAGACAAGAAAAATGATGAGTCCACATCGAGTGTCAATAATACGTCATCATTGGCATCTTCGCTTATGACAAGAATTGTGTCAAATGTGAAATTTGCAGTTGAAATTTTTGACGGGTCAGGACATTTTGGAATGTGGCAAGGCAAGGTCCTTGATGTTCTTTTTCAACAGGGGCTAGATATTGCCATAGAAGAAAATAAACCAGAAGTTGTAGGAGAAGAAGATTGGAAGATTATCAACCGTGTTGCTTGCGGTACCATTCGATCTTACCTTGCAAGAGAACAAAAGTATCCATACACGAAGGAAACATCTGCAAATAAATTGTGGAATTCATTGGAGGAGAAATTCTTGAAGAAAAACAGTCAAAATAAACTTTACATGAAAAGAAGATTGTTACGCTTCACTTATATTCCTGGTAGCATAATGAATGATCATATCACCAGCTTTAATAAGTTGGCGACAGATTTGCGGAATATGGATGTGACTTTTACGGATGGAGATATGGCCTTAATGTTGTTAAGTTCACTTCCCGATGAGTTCGAGCACCTTGAAACTACTCTACTGCATGGGAATGATGAAGTATCTCTCAAAGAAGTTTGTTCTGCCTTATATAGTTATGAACAAAGAAAGAGAGAAAAACAAAAAGGCGGAGAAGCAGAAGCACTGATTGCAAGAGGTCGTTCTCAAAATCATATGAGAACGAAGAAAGGGAGATCCAAGTCAAGATCCAGACTCAGCAAAGATGAATGTGCCTTTTGCCGAGAAAAAGGGCACTAAAAGAAAGACTGCCCAAAGTTGAATAGCAAAGCCAAACCAAATAATGGGAAGGCTGTCATGGATTCAAATGTGGCTGATTGTGATGATTCCAATTACTCACTAGTTACAACAAATCCATCCAAATCATCTGATGTATGGTTGATGGACTCAGCTTGTAGCTTTCATATGTGTCCCAATCGAGACTGGTTTGTTGATTTACAAGAAAGAGAATGTGGAGTTATTCACACCGCAAACAATAATCCTTTTACTGCATATGGTGTTGGTTCAATTCGATTAAGAAATCATGACGGATTGATCAGAACATTAACAGATGTTCGATATGTACCGAATTTGAAGAAAAATCTCATTTATGTAGGAGCCCTAGAGTCAAAGGGATTCAAAGTCATTGCAGATAATGGTGTAATGAGAATATGCTCCGGTGCATTGGTGGTAATGAAGGCAATTCGAAGAAATAATAACATGTACGACTATCAAGGTAGTACAGTTATTGGGACAACGGCAACAACATCCAATGAAGACAAGGAGGCAGAAATGACCAGGTTGTGGCATATGTGCCTGGGACATGCTGGAGGAAAATCCTTGAAAACCTTATCTGATCAAGGATTGCTAAAAGGAGTAAAAACTTGCAACTTGGAGTTTTGTGAGCATTGTGTCAAGGAAAAACAAACAAGGGTTAAATTTGGAATAGCTATCCATAATACTAAAGATATTTTGGATTATGTTCATTAAGATGTTTGGGGTGCTTCCAAAACACCTTCATTAGGTGGGAAACACTATTTTGTAACTTTTGTTGATGACTTTTTCTGAAGACTGTGGGTGTATACGATGAAAACAAAAGATGAAGTATTGGGAATTTTTCTCAAATGGAAGGGGATTATAGAAACTCAAAGTGGCAGAAAGATCAAGTGTCTTCGCACAGACAATGGTGGAGAATACAAAAATGATCTTTTTCAAAAACATTGTGAGGAAAATGGCATCGTCAGACATTTCACCGTCAGAAATACACCACAACAGAATGGAGTGGCAGAACGCATCAATCGAACTTTGCTGGAGAAGGTTCGGTGTATGTTGTCCAATGCTGGCTTGGGCAAATAATTTTGGGCTGAGACAATAACATATGCATGCCACCTCATTAATTGTCTACCATCTGCTGCTATTGGTAGGAAGACACCATTTGAAAAATGGTATGGAAAACCTGTTGAAGATTATGGCTCTTTATATGTATTTGGCTCAATTGCATATTATCATGTAAGAGAGTCAAAATTGGACCCAAGAGCAAAGAAAGCTTTATTTATGGGAATTACTTCTGGAGTCAAGGGATATCGTTTATGGTGTCCAGAGACAAGAAAAATTATTTTCAGCAGGGATGTTACCTTTGATGAATCTTCCTTGACAAATAAGATAACAATTGATGGTACTTCAAAGCAGGTGGAGTTTGAGGGAAAAATAATTTTCCCAACATTGGGATCAAACGAGGAAACAACAGAAGATTTTCCTCTGGAAGAAGAGCCAGTCGAAAGGGAGGTTTGATCTCAAGAACCTCAACCACAACTTGAATCAATAGCAACCAGCAAGCCAAAAAGGACAATAAGAAAACCTTCTCGACTCATAGATATGGTGGCTTGTGCAGACTCAATTGCAGCCGATGACATTCCTACTACTTATAAAGATGCAGTCCAAAGTTCAGAAGAAGATAAGTGGAGGATTGCCATGGATGAAGAAATGCAGTCCCTTCATCAGAATCATATGTGGAAATTGGTCAATCTCCGGGAGGGCAAGAAAGCAATTGGGTGCAAATGGGTATTTGCAAAGAAAGAAGGATTTCCTAACCAAGAAGATGTTCGCTACAAAGCAAGATTGGTGGCCAAATGATATGCTCAAAAGGAGGGAATTGATTATAATGAGGTATTTTCTCCAGTTGTAAAACACTCCTCCATTAGAGTTTTGTTGTCTTTGATAGCACAGTTGAATTTGGAACTAGTTCAGTTGGATGTAAAAACTGCATTTTTACATGGACACTTGGAAGAGGAAATCTACATGATTCAGCCCGAAGGATTCAAAGTTGATGAAAAATAAAATATGGTGTGCAAACTTGAAAAATTGTTGTATGGATTGAAACAATCTTCTAGACAATGGTACAAACGATTTGACAAGTTTATGTTGCAGCAAAGGTACATAAGAAGCAAATACGATTATTGTGTGTATTTGCGCAAGCTTAAAGATAATTCCTTTATATATCTTCTTCTATATGTTGATGATATGTTGATAGCTTCTAAAAGTCAAGAGGAAATTGAGAAGCTAAAGATTCAACTAAGAAAGGAGTTTGAGATGAAGGATTTGGGTGAGGCAAATAAGATTCTTGGCATGGAGATAAAAAGAGATCGACATTCAAAGAAGCTCTTTTTATCTCAGAAAAAATATTTGAAGAGGGTACTAAATCGATTTGGCATGAATGAGAAAACGAAGTTGGTTAGCACTCCGCTTGCTCCCCATTTTAAGCTTAGTGATGCACTTTCGCCAAAGAATGAAGTTGAACGAGAATATATGTCAAGAGTACCATACGCGAATGTTGTTGGTAGCTTAATGTATGCAATGGTTTGCACTAGGCCAGATATTTCACACGCCGTTGGAGTTGTAAGAAGGTACATGCATAATCCTAGAAAGGATCATTGGCAGGTTGTAAAATGGATTCTACGGTATATTCATAATACTGTAGATGTTGGCTTGGTTTTTGAGCATAAAGATAGTCAATATCTTGTTGGATATTGTGACTCAGATTTTGCAGGTGATTTGGACAAACGAATATCAACTACTGGTTATGTTTTCACTATTGCTAATGCACCAGTTAGTTGGAAGTCTACTTTGCAGTCAACAGTTGCTTTGTCTACCACTGAGGCAGAGTATATGGCAATTACAGAGGCTGCGAAGGAGGCAATTTGGCTTCAAGGATTGCTTAGAGAGCTTGGTATTGGACAAGAAGGAATCACAATATTTTGTGATAGTCAAAGTGCTATTCAATTAGCGAAGAACCAAGTTTATCATGCAAGGACGAAATATATTGACATCTGATATCATTTCATACGAGACATCATCGAAGAAGGTGGAGTCATAGTGAAGAAAATCCATACTATGGATAATTCTGCCGATATGCTGACAAAAGTGGTGGATGTGGTCAAGTTTCAACATTGTTGAACATTGAAGATTGAGGTTGAAGACACAATCAAAATTGTTGTTGAGAGAGTTGAAAATGGAGAATCTTGCCAAGGTGGAGATTTGTTAAATTTGACAAGATTCAAAGATGAATTAATGTGAAGATTTGGTAGTTAGGAAGATAATTCCTCATTGGTACAAAAGTCAAGATAGCACCTTTTGCAAGTGAAATTTAGGTGAACCATAAAATGGTTTCACAAGGTAAATCTTAATATTTTGACACACTGTGACGTCATGGATGACATCAATAGAAAGAATTCACTCCTATAAATAGGTAGCTCCTAATTCATTTGTAAAACACCTCTCACTTGCCTTCTCATCTTCAAAGGCATTTGATCTTCTTTCTCTCTTGTAGTATTTCACTTGTACTCTTTTGGAGTGAAATAAATATTGGTTGGTTGTGTCCGAGGAGTAGGCAAAAGAAAATAAAAGTTTGCCGAACCTCGTTAATTCCTGGTGTTCTTTTTATTGTTGTCTCATTTACTATTTATTAGCTACCTTTAGATATAGCAGTTGTGATTCCATCACTCTCTATATATTCGGCTTCCTCAACAATTCATTGTGTTACCTAGGCTTAGAAGGGAAAACCAGACTGCAGAGGATTTCGGCTTAAAGGCATAGTTCATTATACTCAAAGCACTAACATTGACCTTCTATGTATGCTGATCTCTTTATCTATTTCCGCAACAAACAATGAAATTGTTAAGTTATGATCATTTGATCAACATACAGAAATGGTACTCATTCAGTTTCGAATTTGACTCCTAGAAAGCCACACATATCCAATAGATAAAAGTAAAGAAGTCAACAAATTTAGTCAGAAATTGGACATACCTTTACTTCGGTTATCGTATTATTTTGATGTTGTTAATGTGCTTCTTTTTCTGAATGCTATGTTATGAAATCGTTATGATTTGTTATGTCTGCTTTGCATCTGTATGCTATTTTTAACTTTGCTTTGCTATGAGTTACTTGAGCCAGGAGTCTTTCAAAAACAGCTTATCTACCTCCACAAGGTAGGATAAAGGTCTGCATACATCCTCCCTTCCCTAAATCTCACTAGGTATGTTACTGTTGCACGCCTGCTCTGAAGAGCAGTATTAAGTAGTTTTAACTTAATGTTGTTCATTGTGTTACCTAGGCTTAGGAGGGAAAGCAAGGGATTTGGTCTAAAAGGAATAGTTCATTATAATCAAATAATCACTATATATGCTTCTCTTTTTTATCTATTTCCCCAGCAAACAAAGAAACTGTAGATTTTCTGATCATTCGATCAACATACAGACAAACTCCTAGAAATCTCATTTGATGCTACTCATTCAGTTTCGAATTTCACTTCTGGAAACAGTAATGATCAAATCATGAACTTTATAGTAACATAAACCCTACGAAGCCACACATAATAATAAATAAAGCTTCAATACAACAATAATGCTAATTTGATGAACAAAAAGTAAAGTATTAGTCAGAAATTGGACATACCCTTGCATGAATGAACTCCTCAATTCTACCATTAGCAAATTGACCAAGAAGTTTAGGTCCTTGACCCTTGTTTGACAAGCACTCAAAAGTTCTAATCTCTTCATCCCTATTGAAGAAACGATCTAGTCCTTCCCCATACAATCGAACCAAAACTCTTGAGACGTTTTCTTTCTTAGTAGGCCCACTTATCCTATAAAACTCATTAGTCATAGCACCACTCAAATGATGAACTTTCAAGTTCTTTAGATCCAACACATCTCCCCATTTTGTAGCTAATGATAGAAGCAATTTCATCAATTCCTGCGGCAGAAGCAATTTCATCAATTCCTGCGGCAGAAGCAATTTCAACAATTCCTACGGCAGAATAACCAGTGCTTGATTTCCCTTATTCTCCAGCTCCTGGCGTAACTTCTTTCTTCTTCTTTACAAATTCAAAGAAATCAACAACTTGACGAGCATACCTTCAAATAAAACATAACCACAACATAGTTCAAATACCAGGCAAGAGAAAGACAAGGAGGGGCAAACAAATGTACAGAAACAAAGCACAAAGGACAGGATATTCCTAAAACACAACAAACTTGCTAAAGATATATGTTAAAGTCGGCTATTAAAAGGATTTTATAAGCTTCAAAAAGTGACGCTACAATTCACTATTATCATGTGCTTCAGTGCAGAAACCCTACAAATTACTGGAGCTGTCAATTAATTGATATACCCATCATCCATACTTCAGAACATCTACTTGACCTCTATGGCTTATTACATGATCAACTGACTGGAACCAAATTCAATCCACAGCTCGGATAACCATTGATCTAGCTAACACCTAAAGAAATTAAGATAATATTGAACAGCTACTAAGGTGTGAAGAAAGATAAAATGATCAGCACTAATATAAGCAGCAATGGGCAGTAGCTAAAAAGAAAGTTGGTTTGCCTCAACAGAAGTAGTAAATGAAACTTCAAGAAAAGAAGATGTCCCTGTTTTTAAAGAAGAAATTAGATAAACACTAATAAAAATCAACTCTCAGTGGATTCTTTTCAAGCATAGCCCATAACCAGGTAGTTGTCAAGTGCCTACCTGTAAAAGATGTGGAACGTAATGGCATTAACATGCATTAGCTTAGGAGTTAAGGGAATGTTACACAATCAAAGATCAAGAAAGAAGACGCAATCAATGAACATTACAAGGTGAGAAATTTATCAACCTGAGGGGCCTGCTACCACCAGATGATTCTCACTCCTGTATCACTCTCTTTACAAAGACATAGCAATCATATGTTAAATTCTAACTTCTGGAAAAAACTTCCCCTTGTCTATACTATACTATACTATATATTCCAAGACAGCACAAGATAAGCTCATTTCTTAATCAACAAGGGATAGCTATCAAGTTTGCCAAGAAGCATGCAGTCCCATGGAAAAAGCACCATAACCATTAACTAGAGACAGATACCCGAATCCCCTAAAGAATGAAGTTGACTCATAAGATAGCCCCTAACGAATGAATTTACCTCCATGATGGAAAGCCAATGCCGCCACAATCATGGAACATAAAAATATCAGGACAAAACTGATGATGACCATAATGAACAGAAAAATCCATAATCATGTTGGGTTGTAAAAGGTGTGAATGAAAAATGAAAAGTTGCGACTTTTATGAAGAATTGTGACTTTTATGAAAAATTGCGACTTTTATGAAAGAGTTGTGACTTTTATAAAAAGCTACGACTTCTATGAAAAGTTGTGACTTCTATGAAAAGTTGTGACTTTTATGAAAGGTCGTGACCTTTCCGAAAGATTGTGACTTTTTCAAAGGTTTGTGACCTTTCCGGTAAGGCATAATAAGAACCTTTTCACACTACCCTTTGTTTTCTATAAATTAAGGGATTTCCTCTCATTTTAAAAAACTAATTTTTCTGGACTTCTTCTACTACTACTAAGAGTACTTTATTGTCGTTGAGTGATTCGCTGACACTGTGGTTTTAGGTATCGATACACCAGTGAGTAAGATCGTTCTATCTTGGGAGGATATATTCCATTAACCTCGGGTACTTGAGGGGAATAATTTCCTTAAGGGGACACTGTGCACTCAATGGGCTCGATTTTCTTCTTTAAGAAAAATATTTCGTATATTATTTCTAATCTGTTTCTAATTCTATTTTCTCTACTAATTTTAATTTTTTAGTTTTGAAAATGCTCTTTAAACTTTATTGTTTCTTATTAAGTTCTTCAAAGTTTTTGTTATAGTATCTTAGGAATACAAGATGAACAACAATCTTAAGGAAATTATTATACTGCTGGTATTTCTTGTATTCTACTGATTGAGAGAAACAGATCATGGAAGTAGAAGATTAATGCATTACTTCTCCAGAATTTGGTGCTTTGTTTAGCAAGGTCGAAGTGAGAATATACTAGAAGAATTGATGGTATTTCGATTAAATATTACACCAGGTAGCCTTCTTATTATTTATCTAAGGAGAAAAATAGTTTCTAAAAGTTAATAGTTTTGATATTTATCATGTATGTCTTTGGAAAAAAATCTGCAAACCATATGGTTTTTTGAATGAATTTTCTTTGGCAAAAAGTGTTGCCTTTAAAATTCTTTAGTTTGCAGAATGAGAGATGCACATTTTTGTTTGATAAAATAGTATGTCAAAATGTTATAGTTGGAAGGCTATTTGAAAAGAAAAGCATATCTATGTGATAATCTATAAATATGTTTAATTCTGTTTGGAGACTAAAAAATAAACTTTTGTAGTTTTGTACTCCATGTGAAATTTGATTGTGTCTGATTTTTGTAGACTAAAAACTTTTGTAGTTTTCTACTTTGGATAAATTAGTCTATGCTATTGGTTTGAGGAATATGAAAACTTCACATAATAAGTCAATGTTGTACTTTTGACTTTCTATAAACTTCACTGTTATATAGAAACAAATTATACAAAAATATTTGTCTTTATTGTTAGTATTCTAAATACTAAGTGGTATGTCTATTTGTGATAGAGGAAAAACATCAGTGACTTGGAGTTTGTGATTTTGTGCCTCTATGGAATGAACTTTGACATTGTGTAAATATTGTCAAATGAAATTGAAGCACTATAATTCTTTTGTAGAATAATATTTTAAAAAGTGGTTTCATGTTGCCAATGACACTTTGATAGCATGAGAGGAAAAAAATATGTGGAAAAACTATTTTCAAATACTCGAAAAATATTTTTGAAATCATATTTAAAATGTGGGGGGTTCTTTGCTTATGACAAAGATAAAATTAGACTTACTGTCTAATTTAAATTTGGAGCACAAGATATGAAATTCGATAATACTTTTGTATTATGTTAGACCCACAAAATTCTTGGAGTATATTTGATATTGTGGTCGTTGAGTTTCTCCTTTACTAGTATATGGTATGACTAGTATGAAACTACCAAATTATATGTATACTTGTTCAAAATGATTGAGTTCTTTTATGAAAAAAGTGTCACTTAAAATGTTGTGATTTTTTATGAAAAGATATGTCTATTAAATATAACTATTTGTATAGACATGAATCATTTGTCATGTTTTGTAAAAGAAGCATTTGGACTATATTGTCTTTATTGGACCCGATGAAACTTTGTTCATGGGTAGTTCTATAACAATCAAATTGAAAGTTATGGAAAGGTCCTTCCAAAAAGGACATTTGACAAGGTGATGACTCTAAGCATTGTTTGTATCACACAAAATTGTAAGAAAGAGGAACAAAATATTTGTGAGAAAAAGCTACCTCACGGAGAGCTTTCCAAACTCAATATTTTTATTTATTCTTACTTGCTTGAGTCAAACTGTTTGTGACATGAACACTTGGGGCATGTCAATTACAAAACCTTGTAAGTAAAACTGATCAACTTAGAAGTTTTGTCTAACTTTGAGTGCAATAAATAAAAATGTTGAGTTTGTGTGGAATCTAAGTATGCTAAGCATTCTTATAAATCTGTTGAAAGAAATTCTAATCCCTTAGAGTTGATTTACACTGACATTTGTGATATAAAGTCAACACCATCTCGTGGTGGGAAAATGTATCTCATAACTTTCATTGACAATTGCATTAGAAACGACTATGTCTATTTGCTGAATGGTAAGGATGAAGCAATAGAAATGTCTAGACAATATAATATTGAAGTTGAAAATCAGTTGGGAAAAAGATAAGAAGTGATAGGGATGGAGAATATAAATCTCTTTTTGCAGAAATATGTTTGGAAAGTGGATTTATCCATCAAACTACTGTCCTATTCACCTCAATCTAATGGAATTGCAGAATGGAAAAAGGATCGAACTTTGGAGGAAATGATGACTACATTACTTATAAGTTCAGGTTTACCACAAAACTTGTATGGAGAAGCTATCCTTATAGCAAAAGGGAATAATAAAAGTTGTTTTTTCAGAAAGAAAGCAATAAAAAGTTTTGTTTGTTCATGACACAATCTATTCCATATGAGAAATGGAAAGGAAGAAAATCCAACTTGAAATATTTTAAAGTGTGGGGTGTCTAGCCAAAGTCCAAGTTCCTATTCCTAAAAGAATTAAAATAGGACCTATGACTATGGACTGTAAAATTAGACTTGAGTAGTCTAGCGAAGGGTCCAAAATACCTTGGAAAGAAAAAAGGAGAATGTACTTAATAAAGAGATTCAAAGGCGTAGTAAATGTCAAAGGACATCTACTTCCTTCGAATATGATTTTGTAACATTTCTTGTGTCTTCTGTAGACTCATCCTTTTGGAGAGATGGTGCCAATAGTAAGATTGATTCAATTTTGAGCAACCATATTGGAAGTTAATTGATTTTCTTCCAGAAAATAAACCTTTGGGTTCAAAGTGAATCTTCAGAAGGAAAATGAAAGTCGATGGAACTATTGACAAATACAAAGCAAGACTTTTTATCAAAGGTTGTAGACAAAAATAAGGCTTTAATTTTATCGACACATACTCGCCAGTAACTAGAATTACATTCATTCGGATGTTAATTGCATTAGCTGCGGTATATGACCTCCAAATTCATCAAATGAATGTGAAAACAATTTTCATAAATAGAGAATTGGAGGAAGAAATTTACATGGAACAACCCGAGGATTTTATGGTTCCTGGTAAAGAAAAGAAAGTGTGCAAACTTGTTAAGTCACTTTATGGACTAAAACAAGCACCCAAACAATGACATAAGAAATTTGACCATTGTTGGTACATGGATTTAAGAATGATGGAAGTGATAAATGTGTTTACATTAAAATCACAAGGTCATTGTTTGTTTGTATATTGGTGATATGTTGATCATCAGTAGAGATACTAATGACATAAATCCTACTAAACATATGCTAGAAAGCAACTTTGATATGAAAGATCGTGGAGTTGCTGATATGATCTTAGGTATAAGAATCCTTAGAACTCCAAGATGTTTAGCATTGTCACGGTCTCATTACATTGAAAAGGTACTTGACTAGTTCAAATATTTGGATTTTAATATTGTCAAGACTCCAATAATGCGAGCTTTGCACTTCAAAAGAATGAAAGTGAAAGTGACTCACTATTGGATTATGCTAGAGTATTGGAAAGTATGATGTCTATCAGAAAGTGTACGCGATCAGATATAACATGTGCTATTAATAAACTGAGTCGGTTCACGAATAATCCCAATCAAACTCATTGAATGACAATGAAAAGAGTTTTGGGGTATTTAAAACATACTTAAAACTATGTCTTGCATTATACAAATATCCTATAGTATTGAAAGGATATAGTGATGCAAATTGGATCACTGGGATCAAATGAAGTAAAATCCACGAGTGGATATGTATTTACTCTTGGTGGAGGAGCAGTCTCTTGGAAATCTTCCAAAAATACATGTATCGCTAGCTCTATAATGATCTCTGAGCTAGGTGCTCTAGATAAGGCCGGTGAACAAGTTGAAAGACTCCGAATTTTTTTGATAGATATTCTTTTTGGCCCAAACCTTTGGCATCAGTATGCATACACTTTGATGGTCAAGATGCAATAGGTAGGGCATGGAGCATGATGTATAATGGAAAGTCTCGTCATATAAGACATAGACATGATACCATTAGAAAACTACTCTCTAGTGGAATTATCACAATTGACTATGTAAAGTCAAAGGATAATGTGTCGGATCGACTTACAAAAAGGCCTAACTAGAGAGAAAGTTGAAAGATCATCTAAGGGAATGGATTTACGGCTTAGGACAAGTCATCATGGCGGTAAGTCTATCTAGCAGACTGGAGATCCCAAGATTAAGGAGAAAAACAAAGTTGTGACTGACGGTTCGGCATTGTCAACCAACTCAATCCATTCCCATGATGAAGACAATGCTCAGGAACAAGGATACAACATTAAGGCTTGTTAATGAGTTAATAAAGCTTAAAGTTTTTAATGATTTGCTAAGTTTGGCAGATTTTACCAAATAGTGTATCTACGCGATAACTTTAGAAATCACCTGTGTGAGTGTGAAGTGTAAGCCGCTTCAAAGAGGATGATTGTCAAAAGCCCATCTCTCTATACACTCATGAAACCAGGAGGTGTTCATGGCTGAAACGAACACAACCGTAAGAACCATAAACGGTAAAGGGTTAA
>JAJOOF010007799.1:0-25487 GCA_029582545.1 Solanum lignicaule | reverse complement strand
AATATTTTAAAGACAAAAAAAATTGATTGAATCTCGAAATTTTATTAGTACCACATAAATTGAGAAAGAAGAAATAACCTTTATTATTTCAAAATTGCATAAAAGATATTACAAATTATACGACAATAATTAGCAATTTAGAATGTTAAAAGACATAAAAATTTTTTTACCATAGTTAACAATAATTAAAAATTTAAACTATTTTAAATTAATATTATAGTTTGATTAACTCTTTAATTTTGTCTTTGTCACATAAATTGAAAACAAAAAATGATACATATTGGGCCCGTGCTAGCACGGGATCCGATCTCTAGTAATTTATACATGTTGGAACAATGTATTAAAATAATATTTTGAGTGTGTCTCTTTAAAACAGAACGTTTGAATCAAAAAGTAGGCAATTAGAAAAAAACACATGTGTTGCTTCAATTTATGATCATCTGAGTGCTGAAAGAGATTTAGGCTCTTTTTATATAAATAATTCCCATAAAAAAATAATTGAAGCCAAAGAGTACATATATTAGGACAAATTACCTATAAACACATCTTTATTTATCTTATTTTTTTATTATTTTTTATCATTTTAAAATATTACAAAAATTTCTTATTTTTCCAAATCTCAAGCCTTCCAGATACATAAACATTCCAGACCCAAACCACGTTTCATCTTCCTTTTTTCACTCCTTGAATCCCTCACTAATTTCACTCCATAATCTTTATCAGTTACAACCTTCATATCAATTTGAATTTCAAAAAGATTCTCTCTCCAATCAATCAAATTCAAACCAATGAATAGGTACATTTCGTCTTCTCTATTGTCTTCTTCTTCAAATCTTTTTTGTTTTCATCGTTTCTTTTGCTGATACATATGGATCATGATCCTTCATTTAGTATTGGTATTACCCAACTAAACTCTTCTAATACTGATCGAGTATATGATTCTGATGATGATAATTGTGCTTAATAGATCTAAGCTTTTGCATGACCCATTAGCAATGAAGAATCAGAGTATTGACAAGGCGAAGAAGGATGTACCTTCATCTTCTAAAGCTAATGTTGGAAAAAACCTTAAAAAGTGAAAGAAAAGTTGCAACGATAATTTCTTGACCTACACTATCGAAAATATGTATTCTTCATCTATTTACGTTTTCTTTTATGTTTGATACGATCTATGATGCGTTGGGGCAAAAAAAAAAGTTGATACATTATTAATAGTGTGATGTTCTCATATTTAGTTGTATATTGTGTTAAAGGTGCTAGGTTGATACATACAAAACTAATTTTATTATATTTCTTGAATAAATGTTATGAATATATCAAATAATAAAGTTCATTTTGAAGTCTCGATTGTAATGTGCTACATTATACATTAATATTTCATAACTAACTTTCGAAGTTATAATTAGTATCAAAATCTTGACACATTTACATAGCTTATATAATTTAAAAGAGTATCAGATCCATTTTCTATAACTATGTATCAAATAAACAGTTAAGATACTTTGTAGTGTAAATTATGTACCATATACTTAATTAGATGTTTACAGTTCGATTCTAATTTTGTTGTATATCAAGTTATAAAGTTCATATTGTTGAATGGGCTGTTACATGCATTCATAATGTTCTAGCATATACACTATAGTCTGTTCATGATACACAGTAAAGATATTATATAGTTGCTCTAGTGTATTTTTTTTTCATGTATCATATACAATGTAGTTTGTTAATGTATCAAGTTTGTTCTATTATGTGAAATCTTGTAAGTATTGTATCTTTTTGTTTTGTATATGTTGATTGTGGTTTATTTGTAGCCGTGTTTGCTAAGTTTTTGAGCGACGAAATCCATATCACATCTAATGGTTTTCGATATGATTATCTTCGTAATAGATATGCAGCATTGTTATGGAGATACAGTTGCGACAAGGCCAAGGTTGGATACGTTAGTGAGAATGATGATCCACTAAAGCCTAAGCGTCAATTCACACCACCACCCCAAGATGATTTGGTTCATATAGAATAGTAATTATGTATCAATGCATAGACACCTTTCGATATTTTCTTTTGTTTTTAAGACAATCTTACTTGAGTGTTAGAGTGTTTCTCTAAAAACTTCTTCATATTACATTATTTTGTAATTTCTTATATTTTGTGTTTTCAATATATTGCTCTTGATACACAATGCACCGCATGATACTTAAAACTTTCACATTATACATTTTGGTTCCACAAAGTTAAGCTTTAGACACATAACTGATTTACATAAGTAAAAATCATATTGTAAATAGTTGATTTAGCTATGATATATAGTGTATATGATACACTGGATATAATGTATATGATACATGATTTATACCTATGTATTTGATACACTGGATATAATGTATATGATACATGATTTATATTTAGGTATTTGATATACTAGATATAATGTATATGATACAATGGGTGTAATATATATGATACATGTTTTATAACTATGTAACAGTTAAACTTTTGAGATAATCAATAGTGCAAATTATGTATCACATACTTAAGCAGTTATGCAACGAAAACACAATGTCTCTTATTTTTTAGTAGATACATTCAAAATATGTTTTTATTTATAACAACACCTTACTAATTGTCTAACATATACAACATTGACATCACTAATTGTCTAAGATACAACAATTACACACAAATCTTAACAAATTCTTATATTGAACAATAACACTCATATATTAATCCATGCTAAAACAACAATGTATATAATGTAAATATAAAAGTGGAAAAGTTATAAGTGAAAAATTATTCAACATGAACATGAATGTTTTATAAAACTCAATATGTTTCACTTCTCTTTGGGGAAGGAAGTACAAGTTTTTCTGTTCTGATTTTCTTGTCCATAACAATTTGTGTTTACTGTTATCTTTTCATCTGCATTTTTTTCTTAGCTTCCTTGATCGTCCAGACATTCTTTTGTATCTAGGTGGCAACACAATTTCTTCTAAAACATTGTCTGAAAGCGACTAATCCTCCTTATCTGGCATTGGAACCTCATAGGTTTTTGCTTATGCATCAAGCTTGTAGTAATCAGAGCAATAGGGATGCATATTTGTAACATTCTTGCTCTTTAAAACAACAATTGTGTGTGCGCTAGATATCTCATCTAGTTGAAATCTTCCACAAGTACATACTTTCTTCTCAAGACAAACAATGTATCTTCTTCCAGCTTCATAAACTAAGAAAATAAATTTAGATGATGGAACAACGTACAAACATTCGAAAAAGCACAATCTGCAAACATTCAGAAGCCTTCATACTCCAGTCACAGTCATTCGAAAAGCACACTAACATGTAGTTGTACATTTGTTTTGATCATTTTAATGCATACACCAGATACATTTGAAATATATAATGCTACAGTGATTCATAATATCTCAAAGAATGATATACATTAATGTATCATTCATAATAATTATCATTGCAACTACTTGATACATCTTAAGTATACATTGGTTGTATGTATCATATTCACAGCACTAGCCTGATACAAGTTATAGAATTCAGTAATACTCTCATATTAGAGATACAAAATGTATCTGATACATGTTACTTCTTACTCTTTTGTTGTATGTATCACATACAATTTATTACATTTATTTACTATTGTTTCATGCTTAGCAAATAGATGCACATTCTCTCATAACAATTCATGTCGGACCACCAAAAATTATGTAGAGATACCAGATACAAAATTAATCTTACATTTTTAACAATTTATAACTAATGTATCATGAATATCATATCAATATCAGATAATCATCAAAATCAAAAATAATTATCGCCATAATACATATGCTAATAATAATAATAATGTATTATACAAGATTAGAAATAGATATAAAAAAACTCACATACCTTTTTCTATCAGATCTCTTTACCAAAGCTATGTGTCTTTCCACCAATCTTCTCTATGGTATCAATACATAGAGGATACGTTGCAAATTCAGGCTGATTTTTTTTCACCTCCAAATACAGTTTTACACCCATGTCGTTCTTAATCTTCAATGGTACCTTCTACGATGTATATGATTTACAAGTTTTTCATAATCTCATCGATCTCCAACTCGACTGAAATGGTGGCTTTGAGATTCATAAATGAAATCGATTGCCCAATAATAATTTCATCACTTTAGTAACCTTCATAACTCTCACAAAAGAAATCGCTTGTCCAATCAGTTTTGTGTGATACATTGAATTCAAATTACTTGACGATTTCAAAATCGTGATTCGTTTGTCCAATCATTTACAATGGCAGATTTGAGATTCAAGCTTTCAAATTGATAGAGAAGATGAAAATTTGATTTTTAAATTTTGCGAAGCTATTACAGATTGAAATGGATTGATATCAATCAGTTCTGCATGATTTGTGGGGAAAAAAATTAATTTTACGTTAATAATTCATATTAAGCGCAACAGATAAGTTTTATAATGTATCGCAATTAATGTATTCGAATGATTGATATTTTAAGAGATTTTTGTAAAATAGAAAAGAATAGGAATAAAATGTAATTTAACGTTTTACATTATGAGATTTATATAAGTTATACTATATATAAATACCTTTTTTGTGAGTCCGGAATCAAAATGACAAACTTTTTTTCCTTCAAAAAAACATAAAGGACATATCAATTTTTTTTAAATCACAAGGGCAAAATCGCTCCGAAGAGCAATATCCCCATAGAAAATTATGTCAAATCCTCATCTCTTTCAAACCCACGCATCACTTGCACCCACACACTACAATTTCACAGACATACATAAATTAAAGATTGAATTTCCACAAAAATATATCAAAAACACACAAAAATGATATCCACACACTACTTTATCTTCTTCTTCTTCAGCTTTGCTTCATCCCATGATACCAGTATAATATTCACCACCTTAGGAAGATCAACTTATGCCTTCGACATCTTTGCTCTTCCAACAACGCACCCACAAACCGAATTCCAGTTGACCGATGGCAATTCCGTTAACTTTAACGGCCATTTCCCGGCCACCCTACCACCTTCCCTGCTCTCCCGCCTACCCGATGATGATTCTGTCAATTCCGGGAAACTGTCGTTTCATCTTATCTATGTGACGGAAAGGAACGGCACCCACCATGTATTTTACGACGCTGTGTTTCATGGGGTTGGTGAAAGAAGAGCCATACTTGAGTTTCCACCTCAAACTGACTCGACTCGAGTTCAGGTTCCTTTGGTGGGTTTTGAGCAGTCCGGTGGGAGGGTTTCTATGAAAGATAAGCCTAGTTTATCTGGGGAATTTTTGATATACGTATCGACTCATGAGGATTCCGGTGTGCCGAGGACGAGCTGGGCTGCGGTATATTCGACTCACTTGGGTTCCGGGTTGACCCAGAGGTTGACACCTAAAGGGGTTGCTGATTTCAGCCCGGCAGTGTCTCCTTCCAGCGTTTGGACGGCGGTGGCATCGTACGGGGAGAAGGGTTGGAGTGGGGAGGTTGAGGAACTCGCTACGGATATCTATGTGTTCATGACTCGTGATGGGTCGGGTCGGGTTAAGGTGGTGGAGCACGGTGGCTGGCCGACATGGGCTGATGAGTATACTCTGTATTTCCACCGGAGGTGCGATGATGGGTGGTGGAGTGTGTTCAAAGCTGTACTTCCAAAATCAGGTGAACTAAGTGTCGATTCAATCTCTACCCAGCGAGTTACACCACCGGGTTTGCACGTGTTCACACCAGCATCTTCTCCGGCGAACAAGAATCTCATCGCCGTCGCTACCAGAAGAGCAGGTTCAGAGTATCGGCACATCGAGCTATTCGACGTTGTTTCTAAGAAGTTCACAGAGATAACCCGACCCGTTTCACCTCATGCTCATCATCTGAACCCGTTCTTTTCGCCGGATTCTTCATGGGTTGGATACCATAAATGTCGAGGCTCAGGCAATGGAAGAGGGAGCGATACACTGTTACTGGAAAATCTTCGAAACCCGATACCCGGTATATCTCTATTCCGGATTGACGGGTCGTTTCCATCATTTTCACCAAATGGTGATCGGATAGCTTATGTGAGGTTACCTGGATTATATGTGGTGAACTACGACGGATCAGGTCTGCGTAAAATTTCATCAAGAACAGCCTTTTCCACAGCTTGGGACCCGAAAAGAAAGGGAGTAATTTACACTAGCTTTGGACCAACATTTGCTAGTGAAAGTACAGAAGTGGATATCATTTCCATCAATGTAGATGATGAAGACTTGAGCTACAAACAAATGACAATAGGAGGGCAGAATAACGCGTTTCCGTCCCCTTCACCTGATGGAAAATGGATCGTCTTCCGATCAGGGAGATCAGGTCACAAGAACTTGTACATTATGGATGCTTTGGAAGGAGAGACAGGTGGTCTTCGTCGATTGACAGAGGGACCATGGACAGATACCATGTGTAATTGGTCACCAGATGGTGAATGGATCGCATTTGCATCCGATCGAGAAAACCCTGGGTCAGGTAGTTTCGAGATGTATATGATTCACCCTAATGGAACAGGACTCAAGAAGGTGATCCAGAGTGGTACAGGTGGGAGGACTAACCACCCCTATTTCAGCCCGGATGGGAAGTATATAGTTTTCACTTCAGATTACGCGGCTGTATCCGCTGAGCCCATCTCGAACCCTCATCATTATCAGCCATATGGTGATATATATGTGATCAAATCAGATGGCTCGGACATCCGAAGATTAACACACAATTCGTACGAGGATGGTACTCCCGCTTGGGGACCTACTTTCATAAAACCTGTGGATGTAGAATGGCCTAACGGTGGACATCCCTGTTCTTTTGAAGATTGTCACTGGCTGAATGTTAGGCCTAATGCCAGTGTAATGGATGCATCCTTCGGCTTAGGTTCTGCCAAGATTGAGTGTGCTCAATGAACTTCTCTTATAGGGCTTATGTTTCTGTGCTATATGTAAATTATAGAATAACAATGTATCTGTTGATACAACTTAACATCTATTGTGACGGTGTAAAATAATTTTACCAACGTATACGGTTGAATTCTTGATCGATATAAATTGTGAGCAAATTAATAGATGCAAAATATAGAATAACAATGTGTTGGTGCTCAACCTTTTTTCTTCACCCAACTTCTGTACAACTCTAAATTGAGTTGCACCAGTTGCTCATTTGACAGGACGAGAAATCAAGGCTTTGATCAGTTGTAATGTTCTTCTCAATACTAATTGGCACAAACTGCAATAGTTCCACAAAGGAATCATTACTGAATAGTTTCTGAGTTAATGAAACAGCCAATAGTGCTTCTTCTGTACACAGACTGACTAGATTAACTAAGCCAGAGAAAAACAGTAGAGTACAAGAGACTAATCCTGCAATGTCAATGTTAATGACTACAAACGAAGATACTCTGCTAAGGCCCCTCAAGGAGAAAAAAACCAAGAATGAAGCTCTTCCATGGACATTGCAAGTTAAAGGCTATATAAGATTGAATGCCATGAGTTAATCCAACAGACAATTGGAAATACTGAAGTTGATGCCTCTTCTCACATCCCCCTGGCTTAGCTGCTTATGTTCTGGAAGAACTCTACAGGTACAGTTGGAGGGCAATACTTCTTTGCAACAAATTTGTACTGTTTCAGAAAACCAAACATTAGAATAAACTCGATAGATGCCTACATGACTCTGTATGTACATGAACATACATGTCTATCAAGTCATTATTCAGTTAATATCATTTGACTAGTGTTGAGAGAAGGTTGATCATTTATCCCCCAGAAAGGTTAATCGTTTATCCAAGAAGATTCAGAAGACACTAATTTTCCAATATAATAGAATATTTAAGTGCAGTCCAGACTCCAGTATACAGGCTTGGGATGAATTGAAAAGAGAATTATGCAAACCTATATCTAGAAAGTATGCATATGTTAGAAACTCGATAGGAAATGTATGCAGATACCTACATGACACTCTGTATGTACATAAACATATATGTCGATCAAGTCATTATTCAGTTAACATCATTTGACTAGTATTGAGAGAAGGTTGATCATTTATCCCCCAGAGAGGTTGATCGTTTATCCAAGAAGATTCATTAGACATATTAACTTTCCAATATAATAGAATGTTTAAGTGCAGTCCAGACTCCAGTATACAGGCTTGGGATGAATTGAAAAGAGAATTATGCAAACCTATTTCTAGAAAGTACACATGTTAGAAACTCGATAGGAAATGTATGCAGATACCTACATGACTCTGTATGTATTATTCAGTTAACATCATTTGACTAGTGTTGAGAGAAGGTTGATCATTTATCCCCCAGAAAGGCTGATCGTTTATCCAAGAAAATTCAGCAGACATATTAATTTTCCAATATAATAGAATGTTTAAGTGTAGTCCAGACTCCAGTATACATGCTTGGGATGAATTAGAAAGAGAATTATGCAAAAACCTATATCTAGAAAGTATACATATGTTAGAAACTCGATAGGAAATGTATGCAGATGCCTACATGACTCTGTATGTACATAAACATAGATGTCTATCAAGTCATTATTCAGTTAACATCATTTGACTAGTGTTGAGAGAAGGTTGATCATTTATCTCCCAGAAAGGTTGATCAAACTATCCAAGAAGATTCAGAAGAAATATTAATTTTCCAATATAATAGAATGTTAAAGTGTAGTCCAGACTCCAGTATACAGGCTTGGGATGAATTGAAAAGAGAACTATGCAAACCTATATCTAGGAAGTATACATATGTTAGGACTTCATTCCACTAATCTTTATTGTCAGAAGGGGCTAGGATAAATTACCTTGTGTTGGCTGTATTTTTCCCTGACTGCTGGTAAGCTAGAATTGTTGTTGTTGCAGCAAAGGCTGTGTAGTGCCATGACACAGTCTCGTAAATCAGAGGGTTGGTACAAAGTATAATGCCTCAAGGTAGAGTTCTGTTAGGAGTTTCCAAAAGTCAAATTCTATAAGAATATATTTTGTTGAAAGGAGAATAAGAAGCGAAAATGCATTATAACAGCTTATATGATTGTCACAATGCTAATTCGTGCATACCCAAGGTTTCACTGAAGGAAGAAGAATATATTTGGCCAAGAAAATTGCAGAAGCAGCAATGAGTGATGGAGCATAACAAAGCATGTTGTATTCTAAAAGAGAGAGTTCTGCAATGTAGCTAGCCAAGTGTTCCAACTGCAGTGACAGAACCTGTAGATGATTATAAAATTTTAATCAACTCCTGTTTCTTATATAATTGGAGAATTATGAACCTTAAGTGAAGAGGTTACCTCATTAAGTCCTTGAGCAGCACGAACAAACCTCCTGCAGTATAGCTCAACAATAAGTTCCTAATCATCATACTCAAAAGCAACTACTAGATCATGGTAAGAATATTAACCTCAGAAAACATTTGGCTGTTGGAGCTGTCATTTCAAACTTCAAGTAATTTAAAACAGCAGACTCCATTTGCAACACCTGCATAATACGTTAAGTCTTAGTGCCACTGCCAAGTTCAACCACTGCAGGTTCTGTGAATCAAGATCATATACCTCCTCCTTGAAGTACGTGTTGTCTGTTATGTAGCAGAACTCTTCAACTTGAGGTGCACAGATCTCCTCATATTTTCTGCAATAAAGCATTTCCCAAATTAATGTCTTAGAGCATTTTCTTACAGATATGCTTGTAATATTTAAGGACACAAGAATATGAAAAGCACTCAAGGAAAAATTTGTAAAGATCATGGCGAAAACATATGCAGTAGAGGTCAGAAGGTAGTTTCTTACGATGCGATCATCATGCAAGCTACTCCAAGCAACTGTAGTCGTTGTCTGTCCATCAAGTTGCCCGAAAGATATCGATCAATGTAGTTAATTGTCAAATGCAGCGTGTCTGGGACAAGCCTGTACTCCTCGGCAACCTATACCATCAAACAAGTTCCATATCAAACTGTCAATTTCTGAGCTCATCCACATTATTAATTAAGTCATAAGTTGGGAAGGCTGACATTTCATCAGGGACACAGCTTTAGAGAAGAAAGATATTAGAAATTTACCTCAACAAGCCAGTCAATTAAGATAGCGCGCATGCTAGGATTGATGTCTTTCTGTACTTTCACCATGAAATCTGTGGAAGGCCTTTTCTTTGCCTAGTACAGTGATCAAAGATAACATTAAAACATGTTTGATAACAAATGTTTGTAAAACTGCAATTCAGTTAAAGTTAGCAGCATTTTTATACCTCAGAGGCTCTCAAGTGTGTATATATGTCACAGGCCATTGTAGCACATAACTGTGGGTCAACAAGATTGTTATCAATGTTGACAATTTTGTCCCCTGATTCCAAGTCCACAAGTACATCTCTCTTGCATATATCTGCTGCTGGAATAAAAAATAGATAAATTGTATTAAATAGATGTTATAGTTAAAATGAAATGCTAGAACAAGGACTATTCTCTGCTGAAAAGATCAAAACCTGCGGCTTTGATATGTTCTGAGATGTAGAGGGTGCTACACGCCTTCTTCTCGATGGAATCAACTGCAGCCGATTCAAGGTCATCTATGTATTCGACCTCCGGACTTCTCACTGTGTCAGAAGTTGACATAGATTCATCCATGGAGACTAATGATCCATCTGAGTGAGATGGCGAAATGTCCATGCTGCAGGTGGCAGGAAGAGGAATAGCAGTGATCTTAGGCACAACTGCATCACTTCTTTGAATAGAAACAGGTTTGCTGCTTGGTCTGACAGAGGAGGATGCTGGCAGAACAGCAGTCCCTGAGGAAATGTTCTTCTTAATGCTTACAATCTTGGACGTACATGGTGCCTTCCAACGTCAAAAATGATTCCAAGTTAGTCACAACTTCAGATACAAGAAAGCAATCTTTTTTCAATTTACACACATTGCAAAACAGTACATTAAATAAAAGGTTAATCCCAACTGTGAAAACTAAAAAATATCAAAAGTTGCTTAACTTCTTCTGCTCATTTGTGTAATGATAATCAAATTAAGAACAGTAATATAATCATTTAAGGAGACAAAAAGCAGGAATTGGTCCACTGGTCCACAGTAATGATATGCTAAACAATTCAGGTTAACTCTGAAATAAATAATCTAGAATGCCACTGGTCCACTTCATGATTGTCCAATGATACTATGTCCATTTGAAAAAAAGCAAGAACTTTTGTTCAACCTAATAACATAAACATTAGAACTTTCTTCAAATGCTCAAAAAGCAAAGTTGACAGATAAACAAAAAGCAGGAATTGGGGGAAGATGTTTCAAATATTCCATTCATAATACTTTTTAACCATTAAAAAAATACTTTAACTCAAACATAATTTATAATAAGATAAAACAAATCCCTTGATAACTAATGCATTTCCTGCACAAAACAGTGAACTTGTTCAAAAAAAGGCAAGTCAATTAACAAAAAAATTAACTTCCAATTAACAAATCTTGACAAAAAAATGAAAAACCACAAATCCCCTCATATCAAAAACCCTCGAAAATCACTTAACATGATCTTCTCAAACTGATTTTTACCCAGTATCTTGATCATTTTTTAAGAAAGTTCTAATGTTTATGAAACTCCAAGAAAGAAAACCCCCAAAAAATAAATCACAAAACCCAGTACTCTGCATTTTCCTCCTTAGAACCAGCAATAAAAAAAACCCATAACCACCATACAAAAGAGAAAAACCCAGTACTCTAATTTACGCAAGAAACCCCATAGGCCATAACCAACATACGAAAAAGTAAATCGTCGAACCAGTAACCAAACAACGCAAAGAAAGAAAACCCCAGTACTCTAATCACCTTCCAACAGTAAAATACACATAATCAAGCCATTTATACAAAAACAGAGACCAAAAACAGAAAAATACTCACAAGTTTGGAGGAATGAGAAATCGAGTTCCGAGCAGAAGCAGTTGTATGATTCGAGATATTAGACAATGCCGGTCGTTTCTTGGCCGCTCCAGCATTCAATTTTCCGGTCTGATTATTCTCCAACCCCGATGAATTCGCTGCCATTGCTTGTCTCTTCGCCACCGCACTCGAAACAGACGAACGCCTATTCTGGGTCGTCATCATTTCCTCCTTCAAATCAAAAAACCGATCAAAAAAATTAACAATTTTTCATCAATTCTCTTCTTCAAGAAAAACGAAGAAGAAGAAAGCTGTGTTTTACTCTCAAATTGTGAAAAATGTGAAGTTAATATATAAAAGCAATAAATAAATAATACATTTGAATTGATTTAATCTGAACCGTCCATTTGATTTAGGTATTCGTTAGGAGCGGACAAAGTTGGCCCCACTAAAAATCATCTGTTTAATTGGAGTTGAGAATAAAAAAGTGACGGACCAATAAGATGAAGACACGTATGGTAATTGTACTGCGGGTGATGAAAGGACTGTGAGTTTAGTAAGTAATTTTTTTTGAATTCAAATTTGAGCGATTCGTTCTTGACTTTAGTGCACCCATAAAAAAAGCCCCTTTGTTTTTTAATTCACTCTAATAAAGCCAAATACAAACAGAAAAAAGTTTTTCTTTTTTTTTGGGGAGAAAATAAAATTTTCAAATTATAAGTCCTAATTATATGGTAATTGACAGATTATATAAATAGAAATGAATTTTGGTAATAAGGAATGAAATATGTGAGCTTATACTATGTTTAGTACATATGAATTGAGTTAAATTTGAAAGCAATGTTTGAATACTAAAAGTTGTATTTTAAATTTGAAAATAGGTTATGACATGTTTTCCATCTCACATTTCCCTTTTTGAATTGTATTTAAGTACATTCAATTATGATTTTTAATTTTATATGAATGTTATTGTTTTAAATACTTTTGTAAAAAATATAACTAAGCACGACTATTTTTAACTCATCCATAAATTCAAACTAAAATGAAAAAGTATTTATACTAAGACTATTAATTTGAAATGAAGTTCATTTTTTATCTGTATGTTTTGTTTCAAAATTTTGAAATTATATTTGGAGATTATTTGAATTAGTTTTTGTTTATTAAACTAGCCACATTAAAAAAAAAAGTTTTTTGAAGTTCATTTAAAAAAAATTGAACTGTATTTTCACATCCAAACACAATAAAAAAATGACATATTTTAGGTGTTATCTCTAAGTACTTATATTTCAATTTATCTGAGGCATTTTTAATTTATTTAGTTCTAAAAAAAATATTTTTTTTTCTTGATTGACAAATATATTAATGAAATTATCAATTTTGCTCGTAATATGTCTCACTTATCTGACAAAATGTTCACAAATATTTATTCTTCTATTTTAAAAATCACCTTTTTAAAGACAGCTTTGATTATAATTTTTTTCTATATTTCTTAATATTCATGTTCAGTCAAATTACATGTATTATATAAATTGGAACAAATGGAGTAATTACTATGAATATTTTGTCCTATTGTTCGGATTGACACTCTACAAACTTTCTATAAATAGTTGATTTATATTCTTTTTGAGGTTTTATTCTCTTAAAATAATTTCAAAAATGAAATTATATGTTTCCATCTTCTATATTATTATTCTTGGAGTTAATTTCCGTCAACTGCATATGAAAATTACTTTTGTTTCATAAAATGCCAGCTAAGACAGAAGAAAGGATTTGAAGTGTTTAGTATTTTTTTTTTTGAGAAAAATAGAAATAGTTGAATGATACTTTTATTCTAAAAGAAACATGAGTAATTCTTACACACAATTCTCAAAATATTCATCCATGCAAATAACTCTTTAATTGAAAAGCAAAATTTCTTTTCTTAAATAGAAGTAATTCTCCCTTAATCTCAACATATATAGGATACACTTTAATGTCATATTTTATACTGATTAAGAATAATTTAATTTTTAACCTCAATGAAATGATTCATAGTCAAAGAAATATTTAAGATTTGTTTTAGACCACAAATTTCAAAATTGTTCTTTTTCTTAAAAATAAAAAAATAAATATATTGCATATATGGTACGACATTTGTCATACAATTTGAATTGATACTTCAAGAAATGCTCAGGAAAGTTTTGTCATTTTTGTTGGTCCTTTCTCTTTAGGTCATCCAAAAGTAATAATTCAAATATTTATCCAATGTAACATACTAAAAAAGCTATGAACATTGTTTTGCCAATAAAAAAAAATGAAAATCAGTAGATTCTCTCTACTTTGAAAAAGTAATAATTCAAAGAGGAACTTTTGCAAATAACCACTATAATAAACTTAATTATGCTCCATAACTATAGTTTGCATATTTACGGGATGTAGCTACAATTTAAGCTACCTTGTTTGTATAATTCGCGGATTTGTATAATTCACATGTTTGTATAATTCGCGGGTACATTTGTATAATTCAGTTATTTTTGTATAAACTCGAAATAACGAATTTATATAATTACAAATATCAGAAGTGTAAACAATTATACAAATTATATTATACAAATTTTGAATTATACAAAAGTTATACAAATTATATTATACAAATTCCAAACTATACAAACGTGCGAATTATACAAAACTAAAAAGTTGAGCCGTGTAATTATAGCTAAAAGTAGGACGTGAATTGTAATTAAGGCTAACTATAGCTATATTAAATAATTAACTAATATATGTTTGCTTATACGCTTAATTTTCCCTAATTCAAATAATGTTGATCCAATAGATTGCTAGTAGTAATTTGTTAAGTAGTAGACATATGTTTCTTTTTTAGTTATTTTTATTTTATTTAGAAAGAGTCGTCACTTAATTTTTAAAGAAGAATCAAGAAAAAGTTAGAATTTCAAAAGAATTTAAACAGAAAAATCAATTGAAATATCAAAGATAGATTCGGGGTTCACATTTACACTTCAAGGAGGGTTTTAAAGCATTTGAAGTGTCCGGTAACACGTGATTATCCGACGATTTAAAATATTTGACTAAAACTTAAATAAAATAGACATGCTTAATTACTTTAAAGGAAATACTCAACTTTTACACTTAAAACATTTTTTTTTAAGGAAAAGAACATATTCTCGTCTAAAATATGACTAAGTAGAGAAGCTCCAAATATTTTAGAAATCAAATAAAAAGGGGGAAGTATTTACTTACTTAAATAGAAGTTTTAAGAATAACTAATACGAGAATGACTCATCTTTGGGGATTTTGAATTAAGTTAGACTTTAAGATTTGGGTCCAAGTCTTATTTTTGTCTGCCTAGACAAGTATTTGGGCCTAATTTTTTATTTTAGACGTTTAGCCTACTTTGTCCATGTCCTAAACTAACAAAATAGCTGCCAAAAATAGATCGGCTTTGGCCCATTTAACTCAAAATCAGCTGGTGGCCTTTTTTCGATGCTTTTGGTCCATTTTCACTAGGTATATCGGTTGTATCACGCTGTATACTGTTGTATATCAGCACCAAAACTGAAAATTAAGAAGAAATGTAGTGAATATAGTAGAACATTTAAATAAATAAAAATAGGAGTTACAAAAGAAATTATAGCTTGCGTTTTATGTTATTTATTGAAAGTAGATCACGTTATTTGTCACACAAAGTTTGTCTAGTATTATTTTGAACTTGATATATTAAGATTTAATTACTTAATTTCTCTACATTTAGATAATAATTAAATTAACAAAATTTAGCTATATAGTGTAATTTTTTATCACGATACGTAGATTCTGAACATTTACTTAGTGTCGATTAAGATTTATCCTATGATGTGGAACATAGATATATATGTATTATGTAGTAGCGAATGAGTGTTTTATAGGTAACAAATTCAACTAATTGTAGTTTACATTGTATCTTAATTGAACTAATGACGCAAAAACTTTTACACGATCCGTATAGAATTAAACTCATAAATTCCTTGTGACAGAATGGACTATAGATTGATGGTCCAAGAAACTTTTGCTTTCATTTTTCTCTTCAACTTGTCATGTTTCTACATATAGGGGCCGAGGGGAGGAGGGGGGGATACCCTGAGTATGTAGCTGATAGCGGTAGTGATTTACTTAAAAAATATTGTAGGTTTATAAGACTCCAAATCAAAAGTGAGTAGAATAAAAAAAAACTAAATACTTCAAAAATATTGATTACTAGGTAAATCATCTATAACATATAGAGGGGGGAGGCCGGTAGCTGACAACGATAGTAACTTTTTTATAGATTATTGTAGATGAACAAGACCCCAAATCAAGACGAGTAGAATAAAGAAATTGCTTCTAAAATGTCGAAATAATAGATAATTCGTCCACTCTATATATAGAGAGGGGGTTCTTACCCTAGGTCCGCATTTGATAGCAACAACAATATTTTTATAGATAATTATAGATTAATAAGATCTCCCAAATCAATAGTAGAGTAGAATAAAGAAGTTACTTCTAAGAATGACGAAATATTAGGTAAATCACATACTATATATAGCTCATATTAGCAAGCAAACTTTGCTAAATGTAGAAGGTTCAAGCAAGGTAAACCGTGCACTATATTTATAGCTCCTATCAGCCAAGAGACTTTGTTAAATGTAGAAGGTTCAAGAAAGGTAAATCATGCACACTATATAGCTCATATCGCCCACGAAACTTTGCTAAATGTAGAAGGTTTGTAGCAAGGGATGCGGATAGACAATACTAAGAAAATCACCATTTTCCTATTGATGAATGGGTAAACCCACAAGATATTTTGAAGGAATCAGTGAAAAAATAAAAAATAAAGTGTTTTCACATGAAAAACTTACCAATGTTTCAGTGAAAAATCTTCTTCCCACCATGTGTTTTCCCAATGGTTAATTCAATGGGAAAACATGTTTTATAAGTTTCTCATTGATTTGTGGTGGAAAAAACATGTAATTTCAATCTAGCAAACAAGTCATTGTCTAGTGCTAAACTTACAATACAAGTTTAGAAACTATTAACACATTACACATTGAATTTACATAAGAGTCATCTATTTTCTTGATTTGATTCTATAAACAACACAAACTGAAAAGTAAAGACTACAAAGTTACGTATACATAAAAGGCTTGGGCAGATGAGGGGGGAAATTACAAGGGAAATAACCGACAAGGAGCGATTTTCCACTTCTCTCCTCTAGATAATTTTTTTCATCTATCCTAGCTATCCTTGGCAAACAGAGTTACCTGATCCCTATTGTTGGTGGGAGGTGGCTTGTATCCCGTGGAATTAGATGATGTGCGTGCAAGCTGGCTTGGACACCACAATTATTTTAAAAAAAGAATATCAAGCTCTTTGTAATGGTGAATCAGTATGTCAACTTATCATACAAGGTAACTTGACAGAACGAGGGACCTCTTTACAAACATGATATCTAAAACTACTAAATAAAATTCTTCACCTTTTAATTTCATGAGCTCAAGTCATTCAAAGTATTATCCATTCACTATTTCTTTTAAGGTTTTGAAGAACACAAGGAACATATGCTCCCATAAATCAGGCACTATGTTCCTCAACTCGGGCCCTGCAGTACCGCATCATGGATTTGACATTAACTACTTGTCATATGTCTATGAATTTGACTCCACTACTAAATTGGAAAAATATCTAACTGAATTGTCATACATATCACTTCCAACTCATCAACTTATACGCAGTAGTAGGACAGAGGCATATATGTCTGTCGTAGCCCTACTCGAGGTGCCGCAACCAAAGGCCCCCCTCGCCATACCCGATCCACCTCGAGGCGCCGCCCCCCGAGCCCCCTCGTTCTACACGTCTCGAGGTATCGCACCCCGAGGCCCCACACCTCATCCACCTCGAGGTCCCTCACCCCGCCCGCCTCAAGGCTCCATGCCTCGAGGCCCTCCGCCTCAGCCCGCCTCGAAGCGTCGTCCCCCAAGGCCTCCCACCCCACCCGTCTCGAGGTGTCGTGACTCGATTCCCCCCCCCACCCCACCGCCTCGAGGCACTACGCCCTGAGCCCCTCCGCCCCAGGTGCCCCAAAGCCGCTAGATCCATGGGCTAATACACACAAAATCGGTGAAAGTCGGGTAATTTCTAAAATTTTACTCGTGAATGAGAAAATATTCGTGAAAAAAATGGTGAGACTATACGTAATGCTTCCCCAATTCATTACAAAGGTCCACATATAGTGTTTTTTTCCAGAAAACAATTCAAATTGTTTATAAATCACATTCAATGCGTTTTATTCATTGTTAGTGATCTTCAATGTAGCTAAACGAGTAAAGTACATATGCTTTCTATCATTATACAAGAACTTCACTTTATTGCATGATATATTTCCACTAATTTATTAATTTAATTATTCTCACATAAATACACATATCTCAAGCATGGGCTAATACACACGAAAAATGATGAAAGTGGGATAATTCCTAAAATTTGGCTCGTAAATGTGAAAATATTCGTGAAAAAAATGACGGAACTATATGTAATGCTTCCCTAACTCATTACAGAGGCCCTCATATAGTTTTTTCAGAAAAAAAATTTGGGTACCACAAAGGCGCCAGATCCATGGGCTAATACACACGAAATCGATGAAAGTCAGGTAATTTCTAAAATGTTGCTCATAAATAAAAAAAATATGCATGAAATAATGGCTGAACTATACGTAGTAATGCTTCCCCAACTCATTCTGTAGGTCCTCATATAATTTTTTGAGAAAAAAATTTCAACTTGTTCATAAATCGCATTCGTGTGTGTTTTATTAATTGGTAATGATCTTCAATGCAACTCTTTGTTTTCTCCCATAAAACACTAACTAAACTAGTAAGTAACAGACGTTTTCTATCATTACACAAGAACTCCACTTTATTTCATATATTTCCACCACTTTATTAATTTAATTTTTCTCACATAAATACACATATCTCAAGCATGGGCTAATACAAACAAAATCAGCGAAAGTCGGGTTATTCCTAAAATTTTGTTTGTAAATGAGAAAATATGCATGAAAAAAACGATGGGACTATATATAATGCATCCTCAATTCATTATAGAGGTCCTCATATAGTTTTTTCAGGAAAAAATTCAAATGTTCATAAATCATTCCAGAAATGTGTTTTATTCATTGTTAGTATGTTCAATGCAACTCTTTGTTTTCTCCATTAATAGCATAAACTAAAGTAGTAACTAACAGACGTTTTCTATCATTACACAAGAACTCCACTTTATTACATATATTTTCACCACTTTATTAATTTAATTATTCTCACATAAATACACATATCTCAAGCATGGGCTAATACACATGAAAATGATGAAAGTCGAATAATTTCTAAAAGTTGGCTCGTCAATGAGAAAATATTCATGAAAAAAAGGTGGGATTATACGTAATGCTTTTCCAACTAATTACAGAGGTCCTCGTATAGTTTTTGAGAAAAAAATTTAAATTGTTCATAAATCGTATTCGAGAAATGAGTTTTATTCATTGTTAGTGATTTTCAATGCAACTCTTTGTTTTCCAACTTAATAGCATTAACTAAACTAGTAAGTAACATACATTTTCTATCATTACACCAGAACTCCATTTTGTTGCATATATTTTCACCACTTTATTAATTTAATTATTCTCACATAAATACACATATCTTAATCATGGGCTAATACACACGAAAAATGGTGAAAATTGGATAATTTCTAAAAGTTGACTCGTAAATGTAAAAATATTCGTGAAATAATGGTGGGACTATACATAATGCTTTCCCAACTCATTACGGAGGTCCTCATACAATTTTTTTAGAAAAAAAATTTGGGTGCCCCAAAGACACTTGATCCATGGGCTAATACACACGAAATCGGTGAAAGTTGGGTAATTGCAAATATTTTGCTCGTAAATGAGCAAATATGCGTGAATAAAACGATGGGACTATGCGTAATGCATCCCAACTCATTATCAAGGTCCTCATATAGTTTTTCAAAAAAAAATTAAATTGTTCTTAAATCATGTTCGAGGAATGCATTTTATTTATTGTTGGTGATCTTCCATGCAACTCTTTGATTTCTCCCTTAGTAGCAATAACTAAACTAGTAAGTAACATATGTTTTCTATCAATACAAAAAAACTCCACTGTATTGCATATATTTCCACCACTTTATAATTTAATCATACGCAAATAAATATACATATCTCAAGCATGGGCATTATACATGAAAAACAACGAAAGTTGGGATATTCCTAAATGTTGGCTTGTAAATGCAAATATATTCATGAAACAAATGGCGGGACTATACGTTATGTTTTCTCAACTCATTACGGAGGTCCTCCTATAGTTTTTTCAGAAAAAATTTAAATTGTTCGTAAATCGCCTTCGAGGAATGCGTTTTATTCATTGTTTATGACTATCAATGCAACTCTTTGTTTTATCCCTTAATAGCATTAACTAAACTAGTAAGTAATAGACGTTTTCTATCATTACAGTAGAACTCTACTTTATTGAATATACTAGTGTACTTGTCCGCGCTTCGCGCGGTCCTTAAAAAAGTTATAATATATAAATAAATATTAATTAATGTTATAATTTTATAGAAAAACAGTAATTATAATAAAATGTCTTTTCAGGATTTTATATTTATATATATATATATATATATATATATTCTTTTATTTACTAATCTACCATTTGATCTTTTTCATTTCCCTGCAAGTTGTAAGAATTAATACATCATAAAAATTAACGCACTATGAATGAGAACTGTAGATAAAAAAAAAACGTAAAATTTTATATGTAAAATTCTTCAGCCTTATATAATCAATACAAGATCCAAGATATAAAAACAAATTTATTGAATAGAAGTCTTAAAAAAATAAGATTATACCTATAGAGGCATATCCGAAAATATGAATAAGAACACATATACATATAGGGTTCATCAAGAGGAATAAGGATAAATTATCAATGATTTAATTATTTAATTTTTAAAACATTTATGCACATTAAAAGAGAAAATGATCAAAATGATCCTTAATGTATAGGGGTTGAATTAGTTTGGTCCTTCATATATATGACCTTATTGAAATGGTCCTTAATGTATATAAATATATGACTATTTTAGTCCCTAACCATAAAAGAAAAAAGTGTTGTTAAATTTAACAGTGGGTCCCTCAGTATTGACACCTAGCATACCTCTTCTTCTTCTTCAATCTTCTCTCTTTCCCCGTTAGAGATCATTCTCCATCTTCAATCCATCTACTTGCCATATTCTTACAAGAAAAGTTACACACATTCATTTCTTATCTCCATCTACCTCTACAAAACAATTCCAGTAGCTTACATTTTCATACATACAAAAAAATAAAATAAAAAATGAGACCATGGACACAAATACAAACTAAATAAATTTACTGAAACACTTCATTAATTCCTCTTAGAAGATTGCCATAAATTAACTTTTTTCTAGCCTTAATTATATACTCTTGAGTCTTGTTGAAACTCTATACGGAAAGAATATAGCTTTGTTGTTTCCTCTTTTTGAAATTCATGATTTTTTTTAATTCCATTGTTCATATAAAGGTAAAATTGAACGGGACAAAGGTAGAAAATAAAAAATTTAAAATATTTTTTAGAAATTTGAAGAGATTTTAATTTGTTAGTCAAAGAGAATTTTGATAATGAAAAAAAAGAATTGGCTTCTTCTTTCTTTGTCCAGTGAAGAAGAATTGAGTGAAGAGAGAAAATTTGGGGGAGAAGGGTTTGTCAAGTATTAATATAAAGGATCCACCGTTAAATTTAACTGTATTTTTTATTTTTATGGTTAGTTTTAGGACTAAGGACTAAAATGATAATCTTTTTATATACATCACGGACTATTTTGATAAACTTATATATATGAAGGATCAGAATCATTCAAACCCTATACATTAAGGACCATTTTGGTCATTTTTCCCCACATTAAAATTTATTGAAATTAAATATCTTTTCTAAATTGGCTTAAGGAACAAATTTTAAATTTCGTTTTAGGAGTTGTTGCACAGACGTGAACCAGCTTATGGGGAGAGGTTAGCTTTGTACGTGGGTCGACTCTTATCAAGAAAATATTTAATTTATTAATCTAATTAGTTGGTTGGTTTATCGTAATTAAGTAATGTCATGTGAATTATATATATTATTAATTAATAATAATTAACATATGAAGTTACGAGGATGAAGATGAATCTCTAAGAAAAAAAAAAGATAAATGAATTCCTATTAAAGAAAGGCGGCATATCACTCTTCTTTTGATTAACTTTTGTATTAATATATAGATTTATTTTGAAATGAAAGAAATATCCATCTTTTTCTAGATATGTTATCTATTTTGGAAGAATGTAAAAATCTGATCCTTTTATTTAATAAATATAATGACAGAACAATTAAAATTCAATATGAAATTAACATAATTATTTCTAAGATTATAGTAAGACATTTATACCAGAAAAGATAAAATTATTGCATTCCAATTCACAATATAACTATATACAAGTCTGCAACAAAAAAAAAAGGTAAGAAAAATTGATATATCGTTAAAGATAACACATTCTTTAAATATGTAAGAATATCAAATTCAATATGAAATTAATATAATTATTTCTAGAATTTATAATAGAACATTTATCCCATAAAAGATAAAACTATTACGTTTAAATTCACATTACAATGTACAATCTTGCAATAAATATATTTCTAAAATTTATAATAGGGCGTTTATGTACAAGATAAAACTGTTATGTTTAAATGTTTATTACATTTATATACAACCTTGCAATAAATAATAAAAATAATAAATTTTGATATATTGCTGAAAAGGGGGCCATATGCCATTCCACTTCATTTCCTAACAAATACTTTTTTTTGTACCAGTACACTATATTAAACTAATAGATGTGGCAAAAGCAACATAAAAATGTATATATTGCTAAAAAAGGGGCCATATGCCATTCCATTTCATTTCATAACGAAGAAAGTCATTTTCAGTACACTATATAAATAATTGTGGCAAAAGCAAAATAAAAATGTACGAACTTTTTTTTTGTTTTTCGGGAATAAAGTTTCCAAAAAAAAGGAGCAAATTGTTGCCATTATTAATATTAACATTAACAATTATTAATAACAATAATTGAGAAGAAAGCTATGGAAAGAAAAAGGAAGAATGTTGTGCTTTGGAAATGATTTTCTTTAGTATTTATACTACTCAAAAAAATTAGTAACTGAAGAAAACTAATGAATTTTGAGTAATTTCATATAAATGAGCATTAAATGCATAATTATGCTTAATGAAGGGACTGCAACGTGGGCTGAAAGTTTAAATTGGGATGTTACTGCATTTATTTGCCATATTTAATTGAGCTTTATGAGATCTTTAATTATCCTTTAAGCAGACAACGGAAATGAACCAAAAAATGCAATAAGCAATTCAATTCTGGCCATTTTAATGACCCATTATAATATAATCAACACAAATAATAATGAAAGAAATAATTTTTATTTTTGAAGGTTTGAAGAAAGAAAATAAGAAAAAATTTCAAAATTATGAGAAAAGGATAAATAGTAATAGAGGCCAATGAGACATGCCACATCAGCGTGTTCATGTTCAGCTTTATTAATATATATAGATTTCCACCACCTTATTGATTTAATTATTCTCACATAAATACACATATCTCAAGCATGGGCTAATACACACAAAAAATGGTGAATGTTGGGTAATTCATAAAAGTTGGCTCATAAATGCGAAAATATTCGTGAAAGAACGTTGGGACTACACGTAATGCTTTCCCAACTCATTAAAGGGATCCTCATATAGTTTTTTCAAAACAAAATTATGTTCCCCAAATGCGCCAGATTCATGTGCTAATACACACGAAATGGATGAAAGTCGGGTAACTTCTAAAATTTTGTTCGTAAATGAGAAAATATGTGTGATAAAACGGCGGGACTATATGTTATACTTCTCCAACTTATTACAAAGGTCCTCATATATTTTTTCAGAAAAATTTCAAATTGTTCATCAAGCGCGTTCGAGGAATGCGTTTTATTTATTGTTAGTGATCTTCAATGCAACTCTTTGTTTTCTCCCTTAATAACATTAACTATACTAGTAAGTAACAGACATTTCCTATTATTACACAAGAACTCCACTTTATTGCATATATTTCCACCACTTTATTAATTTAATTATTCTCACATAAATACACATATCTCAAGCATGGGCTAATACACACTATAAACGGCAAAAGTGAGGTAATTCCTAGAAAATTGGCTCGTTAATGCGAAAATAATCGTGAAAAAACACCAACACTATATTTTGGAGGTCCTCATTTAGTTTTTTCTTAGAAAATATTTCCGGGTGCCCCAAAGGCACCAGATCCATGGGCTAATACACATGAAATCGGTGAAAGTCGGGTAATTCCTAAAACTTTTCTCATAAATGAGAAAATATGCGTGAAAAAAACAGCGGAACTATACATTATGCTTCCCCAACTCATTACGGAGGTCCTCGTATAGTTTTTTCAGAAAAAATTCAAATTGTTCTTACATCGCATTCGGGGAATGCGTTTTATTCATTGTTAGTGATCTTTAATGCAGCTCTTTGTTTTCTTCCTTAATAGCATTAACTAAACTAGCAAGTTACATACGTTTTCTATCATTACACAACAACTCCATTGTATTGCATATATTTCCACCACTTTATCAATTTAATTATTTTTACCTAAATACACAAATCTCAAGCATGCGCTAATACTGTCACGCCCCGAGCCTATACCCTGGGCGGGACCGACACTCGGAGACCATTGCTGGCCCCGAGCGAACCCTTGGCCTGGCTTTCTTAACTCAGCGGAAACTTAACTCAACAGCACAACTCAATGCAACGAAAGGTTATAAAACAACCAGTTGATAAAATCTGGCCAAAAAGGCAACTCGAGTCTCAAAATAGAATATTTACATATATACATAGATGAGAGACTCAATACTAACTGACTGACTGTCTATGAAGCCTCTACAATACTGAGATGGATGTTGAGACAGACCCCACAACACCCTAATTAAAACAAAACTAGAAGATCAAAACAACTGAGTCCTCCGAAAAACAAGGAGGCTCACCACTGACTCTAGAGTGCTCAACTGGATCAACGGCGTGCAGGATGCTGACCCTGAGTATCTGTGTCTGCATCGTCATAAGATGCAGGCCAACTAGCATCAGTACATTGAATGTACGAGTATGCGAGCTGGAAAGCTAAACCACAACTTAAGCTTGAAAGGAGTACAAGAGAACACTTACCTTGGCTCTGTTTAACTCATGAATAACTGAACTCAATATATAAAGCAAAAAGACACATGCAATATATAAAGCTTGTAAAACTCTTAAAACATGACGTAAAAATCATATTTATAATATCATAAAAATACCATGCTTCCTCTCATAGTCTACTTGTGCAATGCATGAATGAAGTCCCATACCCCCATCCACACTAAGCAGAACTCCTCGAGGAACCAAGCT
>JAJOOF010007798.1:0-28814 GCA_029582545.1 Solanum lignicaule | reverse complement strand
AAAAGAAATTTCTTAAAAAATTATTAAAATATTTTCATGCGGCTATATTTGTGAAAAAAATTGTAAGAAAAATCCTATTTTGTTACTTTTTACCAAAAGAAAGAAAGAATATTTTTAGTATTTTTTGCAAGAAAATTCGCAAGTAATTTATAATGAGTGGATAAATACGGGTCTCTAACCAAGAAGAGGTGTATATGTGTATGAGGTTATATAAACTAAATAATTAATTATGAGATAATAATTAATATTGCTTAAAAGAAATTTCTTAAAAAATTATTAAAATATTTTCATGCGGCTATATTTGTGAAAAAAATTGTAAGAAAAATCCTATTTTGTTACTTTTTACCAAAAGAAAGAAAGAATATTTTTAGTATTTTTTGCAAGAAAATTCGCAAGTAATTTATAATGAGTGGATAAATACGGGTCTCTAACCAAGAAGAGGTGTATATGTGTATGAGGTTATATAAACTAAATAATTAATTATGAGATAATAATTAATATTGCTTAAAAGAAATTTCTTAAAAAATTATTAAAATATTTTCATGCGGCTATATTTGTGAAAAAAATTGTAAGAAAAATCCTATTTTGTTACTTTTTACCAAAAAAAAAAAGGATATTTTTAGTATTTTTTGCAAGAAAATTCGCAAGTAATTTACATGTGAAATATAAATCCCTAGGTAAATTACTTGCAGATTTTGAAATTCGCAGGAAATAATTACCTAGGAAGGTTTTACCATCGGATTATTTTTGGTAGGAAAATCCGCAGGAAACTTAGTTTCCTGCGAATTTTCGTATACAATCCCTAGGAAAATCCCCAAGTAATCCACACTTTTCTTGTAGTGAGTCCTAGTCATCGGTTTGAAGCGCGTCACATCTATAATTAGGAGGCTGCAACATTTAGGAACTACCTCACTTCTTTTATACTCATTTCGTGCAATAGAGTTTATCTCTATAAAGTGTCTTTCTAACTCGTGCTTGTGCGTATCTTTCAGATCATGCCTCCACGAACAGTTGTCCGAGGTCGTTCTACTAGAAGGAACGTTGATTGGCAAGGGGAACCTAATGCACCAAAAGTGCAACCCCAAGGAGAGGTCACCAATGCTGAGTTTTGTGAGGCCATCCGAATGTTGAGCCAAGTTTGACCAACCAAGCTGGGCAACAAAGATAGAATCGTCAGGAAGTGGCTGATACTTCTAGGATCTGTGAGTTCTTAAGGATGAATCCTCCAAGCTTCACTGGTTCAAGTTTCACTGAGGATTCGGAAAACTTTGTTGAAGAGCTTCAGAAGGTTTTTGAGATTATGCAGGTTACTGACGCTGAGCGAGTGGAACTAGTTTCATATCAACTGAAGAGTGTTGCTAGGATCTGGTTTGACCAATGAAAAAAGAATAGGGCTGAGGATGCACCAATTGTGAGTTGGGTTGTATTCAAGAGTGCCTTCATGGGGCGGTTCTTTCAAGAGAAACAAAGGTAAGAGGATTCCTCACTCTCAAGCAGGAATCTATGAGTGTTCATGAGCACAGTCTGAAATTCACCCAACTTTCCCGCTATGCTCCAGAGATGGTTGCTGACATGAGGAGTAGTATGAGTTTATTCGTTGCTGGGTTTTCTCGTCTGTCAAGTAGGGAAGGCAAGGCAGCTATGCTAATATGAGATATGGACATAGCAAGGCTAATGATCCATATGCAACAGGTTGAGGAGGACAAGCTAAGGGATAAAAAATAGTTTAGATATAGGAGGGCTAAGACATCAGGGAATGAGTCCGAGTAGTAAAAGAATAATCCGAACCGGTCTTCATTCAAACATAAGCAAAAGGGACATGCTCCATCATCTGCTAGTGCACCTGCACGAAGGAACAGAGGTGAGTTCAACAATCAAAATTCTTCAGATCTAGACCTACACAGTCTCAAGGTACTGTTGCACAAGGAGGTAACAGGACCCACTCAGGGGTGTGTCGTGATGGCTCCACTGGTTGCTTGAAGTGTGGTCAGAATGGTCACTTTATGAAAGAGTGCCCTAAGAACAGAGAAGGAAATGGTAATGGGGGCAATACAGCCCCATCTTCTTCAGTTGCTCCACCAGACAGAGTTCCACCTAGAGGAGCTCCTTCAGGGGCAGGCGGAGGATCAAACCATCTTTATGCTATTACTAGTCGCCAAGAGCAAGAGGATTCTCCAGTGTTGTCACTGATATGATCAAAGTCTTTACTTTTGATATTTATGCTTTGCTAGATCCAGGAGCGAGACTATCTTTTGTGACTCCATAATGGGCAATGAATTTTGATATTCTTCCTATGAAACTTTTTGAGCCCTTCAGTGTTTCTACACCTGTTGGTGAGTCCATTCTAGTTGAAAGAGTCTATGTGATTGCACCATTTCTGTCAATTATAAGAATACCATGGCTGATTTAGTTAAGTTAGAATGGTAGATTTCAATGTCATTCTAGGTATGGACTGACTTCATGCCTATTGTGCCTCAGTTAATTGTAGAACTCGAGTTGTTTAGTTGCAGTTTCCTAATGAGCCAGTTATAGAGTCGAAGAGTAATTTAGCAGTGCCTAAGGGTCGTTTCATTTTGTACCTTAAGGCGAGAAAATTAGTTTCCAAGGGTTGTGTCTATCACTTAGTCCGAATTAATGACTCTAGTGTTAAGACACCTCCTATTCAGTCAGTTTCAGTTGTTAGTGAGTTTCCAAAAGTCTTTCCAGATGATCTACCCAGAGTCTCTCCTGAGAGAGAAATAGACTTCGGTATAGATATTTTTCCTGATACTCGTCCTATTTCTATTCCTCCATATAAAATGGCACCAGCAGAGTTGAAAAAGTTAAAAGAACAGTTGAAAGGTCTTCTTGAGAAAGGTTTTATTCGACCAAGTGTCTCACCTTGGGGCGCTCTGGTCTTATTTGTGAAAAAGAAAGATGGTTCTCTTAAAATGTGCATAGATTACCATCAGTTGAATATGGTTACTATTAATAATAAGTATCATTTTTCGAGAATTGATGATCTTTTCAATCAATTTCACGGTGCCGCTTGTTTATCTAAGATAGACCTCAGATCTGGCTATCATTAGTTGAAAGTAAGAGAAAGTAATATCCCTAAGACAACATTCAAGACCCACTATGGTCATTATGAGTTCCTAGTTATAACATTTGGTTTGACCAATGCTCTTGCAGCATTCATGGACCTTATGAACAGAGTATTCAATCCTTATTTAAATATGTTTGTTATCGTATTCATTGATGACATTCTAATATATTTGAGGAATGAGGAAGATCATGCTAGTCATCTCAGAATAGTTCTCCAAACTCTCAAGGATAAGGAGTTATATGCCAAGTTTTCTAAGTGTGAATTTCGGCTTGAGTCTGTGGCATTCTTAGGCCATATTGTTTTCGGTGATGGAATTAGAGATGATACCCAAAAGATAGAGGCAGTGCAGAACTGGCCTAGACCCACCTCTCCAACTGACATTAGGAGTTTCTTGGGATTGGCAGGATATTATAGAAGGTTCATCGAGGGTTTTTCATCTATTTCATCCCCATTGACTAAGTTGACTCAGAAAACGGTTAAGCTTCAATGGTCTGAAGCTTGTGAGAAAAGTTTTCAGTAATTGAAAAAGCAGTTGACTACTGCCCCAGTATTGACCTTAACAGAAGGTAGCAAGGTGTCGTAGTATATTGTGATGCATCCATAGTTGGATTGGGTTGTGTGTTAATGCAAAATGGCAAAGTTATAGCTTATGCGTCAAGACAACTTAAGATTCACGAGAAGAATTACCCAACCCATGATTTAGAGTTGGCTGCCATAGTATTTGCTTTGAAAATATGGCATCATTACATTTATGGTGTTCATGTAGATGTGTTCACCGATCACAAGAGTCTTCAGTATGTATTTAGTCAGAAGGAGTTTAATCTCAGACAAAGAAGGTGGTTAGAGTTACTCAAGCATTATGACATGAGTATTCTCTATCACCCAGGTAAGCCTAATGTTGTTGATGATGACTTGAGTAGATTGACTATAGGTACATAGTACCGCCCATTTTGAAGAAGATAAGAATGAGTTATCAAAATAGGTGCATAGACTTGCACGATTAGGAGTTTAATTAAGGGATTCCGACAAAGGAGGAGTAGTGATGATGAATGGGGCTGAATGATCATTAGTGTCTTAAGTAAAAGAGAAACAAGACCAAAATTCTATTTTTCTTGAATTGAAGGCAAATGTTCATAAGCAAAAAGTGATGGCTTTTGAACAAGAGGGAGATGGTGTATTAAAGTATCAAGATAGGTTGTGTGTGCCAAGGGTGGATAAACTTCAAGAGAGAATCATGGAAGAAGCTCATAGCTCCAGATATTCTATCCATCTAGGTTCCATAAAGATGTATCGTGAGTTGAGAGAAGTTTATTGGTGGAGTAGTATGAAGAAGGGCATTGCAGAGTTCGTTGCCAGGTGTCTGAATTGCCAACAAGTTAAAGTAGAGCAGCAGAGACCATGTGGTATGGCTCAGAATATAGATCTTCCAGAATGGAAATGGGTGATGATCAATATGGAATTCATTACAGGTTTACCACGGTCTCACAGACAACATAATTCCATTTAAGTGATTGTAGATCGAATGACTAAATCATTCCTCTTTTTGCCAATAAAGACTACCCATTCAGCAGAGGATTATGCTAAGTTATATATTCAAGAGGTAGTCAGACTTCATGGAGTTCCGATATCGATTATTTCAGATAGAGGTGCACAATTTTGGAAGTCATTCCAGAAAGGTTTGGGTTCGAAAGTGAACTTGAGTACTGTTTTTCATCCTCAGACTAATGGTGAATCAGAGTGCACCATTCAGACTTTAGAAGATATGTTGAGAGCTTGCGTGATTGATTTCAAGGGTAATTGGGATGATCACCTACCTCTCATAGAGTTTGCTTATAACAATAGTTACCATTCTAACATCCAAATGGCTCTGTATGAGGCTCTTTATGGGAGAAGATGCAGATATCCTATTGGATGGTTTGAAGTTGGTGAAGTTGGGCTGATAGGACCAAAATTAGTCCATCAAGCTATGGAGAAAGTGAAAGTTATTCAAGAGAGATCGAAAACAAAGCAGAGTCATCCGAAATCCTGTACAAATGTTAGGAGAAGAGACTTAGAGCTTGAAGTAGATGATTGGGTTTACTTGAAAGTTTCACCCATGAAGTGTGTTATGAGATTTGGTAAGACAGGAAAGCTTAGTCCCCGATATAGTGGTCGTTACAGGATATCCAAGAGGATTGGCAATGTAGCTTATGAGTTAGAGCTACCTCAAGAGTTAGCAGTGGTTCATCCGGTATTCCACATTTCTAAGTTGAAAAAGTGTATGGGTGATCCTTCACTTATCATACCTACTGAAGACATTGGTATTAAGGATAGCTTATCTTATGGGGAGATTCCTGTTCAGAATCTAGATCGCCAAGTTTGCATGTTGAGGACCAAGGAAGTAGCATCAGTCAAAGTTCTGTGGAGAAATCAAATTGTTGAGGAAGCTACTTGGGAAGCTGAAGAGGATATGAAGAAGAGATACTCACATCTCCTCAAATCCGGAGAAATTCCAAACTAAGGTACTAATCCTTTTCTTGGCATTTGTTTTAAGTTGTCATGTTGCATTTATATTTTGTATGTTGGGTGTTTGAGCTGAATGTTAGATGTTAAACCCTTAGCCTACTAAGAGTAATCTCATTCGAGGAAGATTGTTCCCAAGGGGTAGATATTGTAACACCCCGCTACTTGAAAGAACTAGAATTAGAAAGAAACCATTTTTTGGAAATAATCAAAATTGGAAATTTTGGCAAGTTAAGCTAAGTATAGGTTTTAGGTCAACTTCAAACGACCATAACAAATAGCACAGGATGAGTTAGGTGGCCTACAAGATATCAAATTAAAGGTCTTTGAATTATCTTTCCAAAGTCACCAAGTTCGGTGGTTTTCGAGTTTGTATGAGGGAGATATGCCCGTTTGAAGTCGGGTAGTCTGGATAAGGAAAGCCAATCGAATTTTAGAAGGGTATTTTGGTCTTTTAATTACCCAATTAACTAAATTAATTTTTAGTAATTTATTTGGGTCTAAATTGATTTGGTTCAGTTTACGCTTCATAAAATTACGCTAGGGTTGTGAGAGAAGAGAAAAGAGGAGAAGAAGCCTAAGTTCGTCGCGTTCTTGAAGTTTTGCTTGTGGATTTCGCCAAGGGTTAATCCCTACGAGGTATATGAGATCACATAGCATTGGGTTCGTTCATCCACATGCTAATCATGATTAAATTTAGTGTACTTATGTTCTTGGAAGAAGAGTTTATGAATTCTTGATGAATTTTATTGAAAGTTTCCTTTGAATCTTGATTGTTGAATTTTGGAGGAGTTCTTGAGTTAATTGAATGAGATTTAAGGTTGTTTTTTAATAGATTCTTGTATACTTTGGTTGTGTATTCAAATCTAAGTGTTTGGGGAAGAAACCAATTGAATCTAGATGGTTTAGAGTTGAAAAATGAGCAAGAAAATTAGTAGGTTTTTTGGGTAGGGGGCTGGCGCACCGCGCCACTCAATGCGCTAGAAGAAGGTGCCTGTAGTTTGGCCTCTAGGGCGCCGCGCCACTTAGTTCACACCAAGCCAACTTCTGTAGTTCAAGGTCTAGCACCACTCAGTACTCTAGGGTCACCAGGTCCTCTACCTTTTCCCACTTCTTTCCGTTTGAGTTCCCTCGAATCATACCTATGTTTTCTAGTTGATTTCTACACTCTAAGGTACGTATAAACATCGAGAGATCATCCATAACATGAGATCATAAACCTTGAATCCATAATTCAAATTCAAGGAAAGTTAAGAGCAAAGTCTAAAGATTTCTTTTGAGTCTTTCAAAAGTCTTTTGCAATTGTTTGAAACTTGTTTTAAAGCTTGAACATTTAGTTGAGTAAGAGTAAGAGTGAAGTTCATTTCTTCGTAAGATTACATGGGAACTAGGTATTCCAAAGAGTTAAAATGTTTTCACATTTAAACAAGAAAGGAAATAGCGATTTCCAAGAGAGAAAACACTGATTTCCAAGAGAGCTTTTGAGCTAGTTTTTGAGTAATAATCTCAAACCACAGAAAGAGTTATGTTTTTAAATATATGAGCTAGTATATTTTAGGAGTAGTATTGAGCACCGATTTGGGGATATATTTGAGTTCAGATAATTCAAAGTCTTTATAAACCGTGTAGCCAACATGGGTAAAAAAGGGTCATACTTTTTAGATGATTCCTTAATGCTTTTAGCATAGACTAGTGGATCCACTTGGTGAGTTAGGTTTTATACCCCCGGCAAGGTATAGGACGGCCCTGGCAGCATGAGGCAAGACGACGTACCATCACTTAAGGTCATAGAGATGGTTGTTGATTAGAGAAACTCTTATACATATATTTTGTATTCTTATATACAGAGAGTTACTTGTATTTTCATATACAAAACTAAGTTATTGTTGTTTCTTTTATACACTGAGTTGTTATCTACATGCTTTAAAGTTTTCTTTATATTGCACCTTTATTTTTGCATTATATTAAACAGTTGAGTTGATTTGAGACGAGGTAAGTTTCTTCAGTTCCCTTTCAAGCTTATGTTTTGCTTTAGAATTTCCCTTACATGCTCGTACATTCAATGTATTGATTCCATTTAGCCTGCATCGTTGTATGATGCAGATACTGGTAATCGAAATCAGCATCCAGCGCCTCGTTGATTCAGTTGAGCATTCAGTGTCATTTGGTGATCCTCTTTGCTTTCAAGAGGACCCTTTTTACATTGCTTTAGTATTTTCAGTTGTTAGGATGATCAGAGATTTTTTTTCCGATATCCATCATAGTTTTAGAGGCTTCATAGACAATTAGTTATTAGATCTCTAGTTTTGTTATTTCAGTTGTGTTGATTACCATACTTGAGTTGCCACTTTGGCTAGTTGAATGTTTACTTCAAAAACATTCCAGGTTATCTTGAGTAAAGTTATATTACTGATTGCTTTTATTAATGCTTAAAGTCTTCTGCTGAGAGTCTATCTAGGTCAAGGGTTCAGTTGGGGCCAACAATGATTCTCAAGCGCCAGTTCCGCCCAAGGAGTATGCTCAGGGGGTGACAAAAGGCAACACTAATTTTTCACCGTTAGATTCTATTCAAATTTTTCTATCATCGTCTCCTTATCGTATTCAACATCAATGTCTCTTCGATCATAGTTTTTCTATCATCTTTAGTTTATTTGACCGATTTGATATTTGAGAATTTTGTTGTCCTTCACGTTGAGGTTGAGAATGCTTATTGGTTAGTGTTAATTTTAAAGTTAAGTGCAATAAATTGAGTACTACAAGTTTCAATGTCTTAATTTGTGTCTGCTGCAATGAAAAGATTTATCAGATTTATGAAAGAAAGCAATAACTCTTTTTAGAGAAGTAGATGAACAACTTTTGAATTGATATAGACTTACAAACATTTTAATTTTAGCATTTAAATTGGTAGGACAATAAAGAAGACAAGTAATACCTAGTGTCTAGTAGATTAGTAATTTGTAAAGACTGAATGATATTAGTGAAAGTAATAATCAAGATTTCGGCAGGAGAACAATAGTAAAGTGTGAGGATTGTAAATGGAGAAAGAGAAATATGGAGTAAAATGATGATGATGATGATGATGACGACGATGATGATGAGGATGACAACATATATTTTCTATATATAATATTGAGATATTAATAAATTATTAACCAGTCGGGACACATGTTTGTTTGACCAAATTACAACAATATTTTTTTGTCTTTTGCACTAGACATTCTCTACAAATGGATAAAGCTTAGTAGTGAGGCAAACTTAGTGCTCTCCATCCTTATCTCTTTCTCCACCAAAATTCAAATGAAAGTTACACTTCTCACCAAATTTCCTGCTATATACCCTAATTTATATTCCCTATTAGGGTTTAAGAAAAAAATTATCTGGGCATGAAATTTTATTTAACCTGATAGAATTTTGTCTATTTGAGATGATTTTTGATATTAGACTTGACAAACAGGTTTTTATGCAAAGAAATCAAATAGTCGTCTGTTGAAATTGTGCGAGCTTTTGTATCTGTGTATATCTAAACTGTCATTTGCACGTCCGTTATTTATTTTTTTACATATCATTGTACTATCTCTTTACATTAGAGAGGGGAGACAAGGGCGACTCAATAGAATGAGGGGCCTAAAGCTAAAATTAATTTAATAAGTAATTTTCCTTTTTCAATTGACAGTATAACACTTTCTTGTAACTGTAAATTTAGTTATCTATGATTTTGAATTATAATTACAGCAGTAATAAATTTCTTAAAATACATGCATAATAATTGGTAAGAGATCACCAATAAACTATTAAGAAAACTATAATTAATAGTAACAATAAATAAGTAATTTTTTATATTTTTCTTAGGGTTTGTTTGAAAATCTATCTAGTAATTGAAATTGGTGTAATTACTAGGGTAGTAATTATCAGCATAGTAATTACACAGCCTATTAATACACTGACATGTTTGTTTACCACCCTAATTACAATGTAACTACAAATATACTATTTGGATGGACAATTGCAATCTTAAGATAAAATTAAATTTTCAACACAAAAGTAAATTATTTAAAATTTATATTAGACAAAGAAACTTTATAAATGATATTAAATTATATATTTAAGATATAATTGTCTATTTGAAAATATATTAATTAATAAACATATGTACTATGAAAAAATAATTGATTAATATTTTTCAAATTAGTTTATTTCAATCGAATTAATCATAAAAACTAAATGTACAAGATTTCTATGAACACCATAAATGCATGTTTGACAAGAAAATTAATATTATAAATAAAATGTCATAAATTATTAAATTATTTGACAAAAATATAATCTATCAAGTCTAACTAAAATATAAATGACTTGCAATGTGAAGTCTCAAGTCAATACTACAAAAACAAATGAAACTGAAAATATAACATAAGTTCTAAAGAAAAAAAAAAGTTTGACATAATACTCTTATGTCAAATTTCAACATAACATAAGTCGATAATCTTATTCAACAATGAGTTCTACTTTAATTTAAAAATTAGACTACTGACAAAATTATGCTAATGGAAAAAAAAATATGACATAAAAAATTAGATAATAAGGAAAAATGCATTAAATCATATGAAGTAAAGGTTGAGAATGGGAAAGAAATGAAATATAAATCATATAAAATAAAATAAAAAATAGGATAATAAAAATAAAAAGAATGAATTAAAAATAATAGATATAAAATTAAATTAAAATGAACAAACAAAATTAAAAAAATAAAAATAAAAATAAGAAATAAAAAAGTAATTAGCTTATAATTAAACCATGTAATTATGAACAATTCACACCCCTGATTGAGAATTGGAGAGTGTAATTATTCGGCCAATTACACACAATTATCTGTTGACCAAGTAATTACATAGCCAACCAAATATCCCAATTAGTGTAATTACATCAAATCACATAGATCCAATTACAAGATGACTCTCCAAACAAACCCTTACATATTTTGTTTCATGCTACAGTAAAACCTCTATAAATTTATATAGGTTGGAATATGAAATTTTATTAATTTATAGAGATATTTTTTTAATCGATAAATTAATATTTACTAATTTAAAAAATGGTTTGAGATTTAATGAAGCTTAATTTAGATTATATCAAAATTATTGTATTTTACTAATTTATGTATCATATTTATTGATTTCACACAAAAAATTATTATACATAAAGTACAATGAATACATCAAATCATTGTATCTTACTAATTTATGTATCATATTTATTGATTTCACATAAATATTTAATTTATTATACATAAAGTGCAATATATGTGTATGATTCATTGTTATATATTTTTTTGTTAAATGATTCATTGTAAAGAAATTCACGAATTCAATCATTCTTTGTAAAATTATACATAATTTTCATTGTTTCTTAATAATCAATTATTATTCATTGTATTTTTATTAAAAACATTTGATGTATGATAGTGAGAAAAAAAAACATGTATAAGCAACATAGGAAACTTCTTTAAACCCTATCCAAAAGTGGCTTCTCATTTAAAAGGTGTCACAAAATCAACAATGGCATATCAAATACGTAAAGCACTATCTTAGTACAAAAGATATCATTCCACACGCACTAAAAAAGATTTACAGTTGTGGCTTAATGAAAACTTTCATTTGAAAGTTAGTCAAGGTACAATATCAATCACACTCAAACGATCAGCTAAATATCTTTCGGCTGATTTAGAAAAAAAAAAGATATCAAGCGACAGAAGCCAACAAAATATCCAGAAATGGAGAAGGTTGTTTTCTGAGTGCTTTCTCCAATATCAAGACCGTGTGAATATAATAGGAGAGTTAATTTTGGAGAAGGCAATAGATGCAATGAAACTTTTATATTGTAACGACACGATTCTGTCATTAGGAAAAAGTCAATGAGAAAAGAATTGGGGTTAGAAAACTTTTTGGTATTAACTTGGAATTTCCTAACCTAGTCAAGATTTGGATGAAATCGGAGTCAGTAAGGTCTAGGAAAATCAGGTAACGAATGAGAGATCTAATTATGAATTCGATTACATGAATGGATAGATAAGACATTAAGGAACACGGACGACTTTACGGAATCGAATTCGGATGAGTAGAACTCCCGAAAATGTTCTTAGCGTGAACTGGTGCTTTTTGAAGGTCAAGGGTTCAAGGTGTGTTGTGAAATGGGGTCTTGGAATTCAAACTCCAACATTTTGTCTCCATGCATGCCGTCGTAGCGGGATGGCTGCCGATGTAGCTGGATGGGTCCCGCTGTAGCTAGACAAACACGACTTAAGTCAGAAATAAACCCCAAAAACATTTTATTCTGCACTTTTTGACTTTGAGACCTAAGAAATGACCCCATGTGTGTTCTTGATGGTTTTTCACCATTCTTGAGGCTAAAGGTAAGGTTTTTACACCCCGAATCCATGTTTCGATCCGTAGAACTTAGTTTCTTGGGTAATTATTGATGGGGGAGGGCTTTGATTTGGGAATTATGGTTGAAAAAGCGCTAATCTAGGTATGGGTATCATGGATTTAGTCTAGGGTTATTGAATTCGTTATAATCCGAATAATTAGACCTTTGATTATTGATCTTGGCGTATAAATTGTTGTTTGTAGACCTAGAACAAGCGGAACGAATCCGAAAAGGAAAGATTCAAGTGCCTTAGGGGATTCAAGCTTGGATTCAAGGTAAGTGATGGTTGTGATTTGATGTTTTGGGTGATGTATGTTAGTAATTGCTTCATTGTAATGCATGCATGTATGTGAATGAAGCCTATTGATCACACCTAATGTAAATAAGTATGAACGAAGAACTACATGTCATGAATCACCTCTTGTTGTATGATTGTGAGAATATACATTGTGATTGTGATTTTGGTTTGTTGAATGAGCGGGTGTCACGATCTGACACACTAACTAGGATCAGCTGCCACCTTTCAGCATAAACATGGGATCGGTTGCCACGGTTTGGCATAAACAATGGATTGGGTACCACGTACTGGTACACTAACTGTTTGGGTATGGGTTCCATGAAAGGACCATTGGATTGGGTTCCATGAGAGAACCATTGATTGTTATATCTACTTGACATAACTGTATATCTTGAGAATCTGGAATCATCCATTGTTCCTGAAATGATTATCGATGTATATATATATATATTTTGTGTATGTATTTACCTTGTTGTAATTCTGATATATGTTGTGCTTACTGAAATAGCCGCGTGATCTTACCAGTACATTGTGGTTATGTACTAATATTGTACTTGCTTGTTCTTGTTCAGTACAGGCTATTTTCAGGCGGCTATTAATAGACCTCAGCTAGGTGACTATTGAGCGTGATCGGATTCAAGGGTGAGCCAGTTCTTTCAGGCTGCCATGGATCTTTCTTATTTAAGTCCACTCTTTCCAGACTCACACTATTTGTTTAAGGTGTTTGTTTAGTTTTGGGGTTATACCCCTTGTTCTTAGATTTGTCGATAGTAGAAGTTTCGTACAATGACTTTCAGGTTCTAGGGGTTGAATTTCCACATTAGTTTGGTTAGTTATTTTTTAAAACCTTTTGAGTTTATGGAGACTCCATTTTTATTGTCATTTAAACCTGCTTCTGTAACTTTAAATGCCTTAGTATTGGTTTAGTTATGTAGTTTTTGGTTAAGTTGTTTGGTTTGGGTTGTAGTAATGGTTCTCCCATCGGAGGGTTAGTGTGGATGCCAATCACGAATGTCTGGTTCGTGACAGTTGGTATTGGAGCCCTAGGTTCGTTAATCTCATTGTACCACAACGAGTCTAGTAGAGTCATGCGGAACGGTACGAAGACGTTTGTACTTTCCTTCGAGAGGTTATAGGACATTAGGAAAAACTCACTTCTTTTTACTCCTTCGTGCTATGACTTGAATCCAATTGGTATCTGGGTGATACAAATTGGTATCTTTCCTCCTTCACTCTATGGTCTGAACTAGAGCAACAAAAGTGGTAACACCATCACTAGCAAGAGAGGATGTGTATAGACTACCGACAGTTGAATAGGGTCACTATTCGGAACTAGTATCTACTTCCTCGGATAAATGATCTTTTGACCAGTTGCAGGGTGCATCATTTTACATTTTTGCTATTGTACTGGGAGACCGGTAATGGTCATCTATGGAACAAACTAATTTAGAAATCGGGCTTGTCTATGAGTTGTAACTTGAAAACTGTGAATGTGTGTTCCTTGTTGCCTAAATTAACTGTGAATGTGGAAGTTGTATTTGCTTGGATGTGATGATATGATCATGTGCACAATAAGTCTGGGTCGTGGCCACAACAAGTTTCACGACTAAGTTCGATGCAAGGGTCTAGATAATGCACCAGGTGATTCATAAGAAAGATCTGGACGTGTCTTACGCTTGAGTAATAACCGCGTGAGTGTCTAGGTGTATCCTGGGGGTGTGTGGATTATGGTGTTGAATTAATGAGAATGAGCTGGATTGTGTATCGTTGGATTGACTCGGTGTTGACAATGATTATCCTAGTTCAGAGGATTATCCTAGATTGCTCAGTAAAGCTGAAAACCGTTGGGAGATTAATAAAAGAGAAAAACCCCAGAAAATATTATTGCCTGGGTACTATTTCCGTCTGAGTCGCTAGGGCGGGATTTTTTCGCCAGCGCGAGGCCGCCAGAGTGGAAATTCCCCGTTAGAGCGAGACAGAACCTCAGCCCTGTCTCCTCTATTTTTCCCGAGTCTCCTTATAGAACCCGAATCGAATCCGAACTAACCCCTGCAATCCAATCAGTGGTTAGCAATCGAGAATAGACTATAAAACCTTGTAATAATCGAATGTTGTCAAAAACAACAGAAAAACTAGCATCCATGTGCTTACAAAAATAAAATAAAAAATGTGCAAAATTTTCTAAGTGTGAATTTTGGTTGCTTCGGTTGCCTTTTTGGGGCATGTAGTTTCAAGGGAAAAGGTAATGGTAGATCTCCAAAAGATTGAAGCAGTCAAGAATTGGGTCCGACCTAGTTCTGTGATTGAAATTAAGAGTTTTGTGGGGCTCGCTAGCTACTATCATTGCTTGTGAAGGTATTAAGGTCAGATTTGCAGATTCAAGTGTATAGGTGACAACATTCAAGAAGTTTTGGTAAGGAACGGTTAGATAATGAACACCATTACTTTGGAAAATGCATTTAGTATTGTTGTCATAACATGTATGGGTTGTTTAGCGAATGATGGAATTAAGTTATGTCAATTAAGGTTAGAAGCTATACTACAATTTCATGGACTGATTATATATCCAGATGATAGGGCTCAGTGTTATGCTTTTCCGGGCAAGACCAAGGCTGAGGGTCTAATGCAATGATCACAAGTACTATTATTGTTTGTGACCGGATGCCTAATGTGTTGTTTGATCCGGGTTCTACTTATTCTTATGTGTCCGTTTAATTGCCTCAGAATTTGATATGATTTGTGATATACTTGATGCCCCCATCCATGTTTCTATCCCAATTGAAGAGTTAGTCATAGTCACCCATGTATATCGTGGTCCTGTTGTGTTATGGATTTTCAGATTTGGGTTGATTTGGTTATGCTGGATTTGACTGACTTGATATAATCTTAGGCATGACTTGGTTGTCCCCCTATTATGTTGTTCTTAATGGTAATGTTAAGTCGGTAACTCTAGAGATCCCGGGTAGGGAAAGGTTAGAGTGGGAAGGGGGTACAAGCCTAAGTCAGCTAAGGTAATATCTTTCGTGCGGGGTAGGAAACTGGTGGGGCAGGATTGTTTGGCATAATTGGCTCATATTCGGGATGTTAAGGTTGAGTCTCCCTCTATTAGTCTATTTCCTGTGGTGTCAGAATTTAGAGAAGTGTTTCCAACTGATTTGTCTAGTATGACTACGGATAAAAAATTAGATTTCTGCATTGACTTGGAAACTGGCATTCATCCTATTTCCATCCCTCCGTATTGTTTGGCTCCGGCAGAATTAAGAGAGCTTAAGGCTCAAATACAAGAGCTTCTTGATAAGGTTTCATCCATCCTAGTGCTTCCCCGTGGGGTTCTCCTGTCTTGTTTGTTAAGAAGAAGGAGGGTAGTATGAGGACCGATGATTTTATCTTAAGCCATAAGGCAATGGAAGATTTTAGTAAGAAAGTGCGTATAAAAATTGGGTTAGTCCTTTGAATTTGATGAGTATACTTGAGTTTCAAGTGTCATGTTGATGAAAATGTTAGCTTCGTAGTTATAGTCAGGGCTGACTGAGCATAATGGTAATGAGAGTTTGTGATGGATTGTGACGGGATGCAAATATATAATGAAATTGTTGGTTAAGCAAAATTTGTACAGTAATTACGATTTGCGATATCTAAGATTGTGGTTTTCTAATATTTGGTGAGTAACATGGTTGTATGGAAAGTTTTAAGAGACGGTGGGACACCACTCGAATAGAATTTTAAAGAGCTAAGAGTCATAATGAAGAAAATAATGGGATGTAGTACAACCTTTAGAGAGAGGTGGGAGCAAGAATATTTTATTTATTGCAAAGGCTAAAGAGATCTTCAGAGGGGTAGATAATTGAATTCAGAGACGCGTGATTTGATTCGTTTTGCTGTGGCTATGGTAATAGTGTCACAAGTCGTCAGATTGGTTAAAAACTATTGGAAAAGACTTGAGAAATGAGTGTACAGGCATTAGCTCGAGTGTGATGATAAGTGCTTGGTTTTGTTTTTGAGTTTAGTAATGAGTATGATTGCATATTAGCGAAATATATTGTAAGATCGATGAAGATGCAATAAATGATAAGCGAAGATCCATGAATTCATAAAAATCCTCAAGGTACAAGCTAATGTTGATAGATAAGGGGATTGTGTTATACAGTTGAATTTACAATTCAGAGTTTTCATTATAAGTCTACATTTGTGGTGATATATTTTGTCAAGGTATGAATTGGTAATGTGAGAGACGATCAACTGTATCCGGTATTGAGCATTGAAAAGGACTTACCCCTGGATTAAGTCGTAAAGTTTATTATTGTTGATTGTTAAGTACCTAAGAAAGATTTTCATTTAAAAATGTTGGTTTAGAGTAAGGTAAATGGTCAGAGTGCTCATGATGGTTGTGAGTATGATGCACTAGCTATGCTCACGTGTGTTTTCATTTGTGTGGGTGGATCCCTAGTGGTGGATCAGGTGTACTAATCCTGCTATGTTTTCTTAGTTGAGTAAGATGATTGGGATGACATATGTGGTGTTGTTTTGGAGTTGTTAAAGTATTTTAGTGGTTCTACATGTACCACTTGCTTATGCGAATTTATAGAAGAGCTACCATGCGTATTTATGGTCGTCCGACAATCTTAATTTTCATCTTGTCATCGAGGTCATGTATCGATCATGTGTGGTTGAATGTGGGGATCATTGGGTCCAATTCTATTGTTCTTAAGGGTAATCTACAATCACAATTACTAAATCTAACATTTCGATAGTATTGTTAGAGGGTTGGTATGTTTGGACATATCCCTCGATGAGTATCTGATGTCTAAAGATCAAATTGTTATAACTTAAGCTCATGGGAATATAGGTTGTGAGATGGAGATGTTGATGAGAACTATGATTGTTTGGGTATTATGATTGGGTGTTGGTTGGTTCAGGTTCACCCTCTAATTGTGGCAAGTTTGGACTTAGGATTTTATCATGGTTATGTGAGAAAAGATTCGTCCTGATGTTGTGTCAAAGTCCTTGATAACATGTTGCAGACATGTGAAAAATCAACTTTGGTGGTTATAGGGAATAACTTTATTGTTAGTTAAGTGCACATACAACATTAATTATCACTCGAGTATTGTGATGACTTCATTGAGTCATTGTATGGAAGGATGTGCAGGTATTTAATTGGTTGGTTTGGGGATGAAGATTATATCATAAAGTGAGACTCAGTTGTGTTAGACAAGATCTTCTGTATGAAGAGAGCCGGTTGAAATTCTTGATCGCGATGTCTGTAAGCTAAGGACATGCGAGACAAGTATCCCATGTTGTTCAGTGATTCAAATACTACTCTACCCTTACTTTAGCCCGTATTCCCTAGTTGATCACTCGGGGAATAGTGATGGGTAAATTGGTATCTATTGTAATGACCTGATTCCGTCGTTAGGAAAAAGCCAATGGAAAAAGAACTAGGGTCAGAAAACTTTTTGGTAGTAACTTGGAATTTCCTAACCTAGTCCAGATTTGGACGAAATCGGAGTCAGTAAGGTCTAGGGAAATTTGGTAACGAATGAGAGATCTAATTATGAATTTTATTACATGAATGGATAGCTAAGACGTTAAGGAACCCGTAAGACTATACGGAATCAAATTCGGACGAGTAGAACTCCCGAAAATGATCTTAGCGTGAATGGGTGATTTTTTAAGGTCAAGGGTTGAAGGTGTGTTGTGAAATGGGGGCTTGGAATTCAAATTTCAACATTCTGTGTCCGTGCATACCGCCGTAGCGGGATGGCTGTCGTTGTAGCGGGGCCACTGTAGCAGGATGGGTCCCGTTGTAGCGGGACAAACGCGACTTAAGTCGAAAATAAATTCCAAAAATATTTTATTCTGCACTTTTTGACTTTGAGAGCTAAGGACTGACCCTAGGTGTGTTCTTGACGTTTTTTCACCATTCTTGAGGCTAAAGGTAATGTTTTTACTCCCCAGATCCATGTTTCGATCCGTAGAACTTAGTTTCTTGGGTAATTATCGATGTGAGAGGGTTTTGATCTGGGAATTATGGTTGAAAAAGCCCTAATCTAGGTATGGGGATCATGGATTTGGTCTAGGGTTATTGAGTTCGTTATAATCCGGATAATTAGACCTCTAATTGTTGATCCTTGCATATAAATTGTTGTTTGTAGACCTAGAACAAGTGGAACAAATCCGAAAAGGGAAGATTCAAGTGCCTTAGGGAATTCAAGCTTGGATTTGAGGTAGGTGATGGTTGTGATTTGATGTTTTGGGTGATGTATGTTAGTAATTGCTTCATTGTAAAGCATGCATGTATGTGAATGAACCCTATTGATCACACCTAATGTAAATAAGTATGAACGAAGAACTACATGCCATGAATCACCTCTAGTTGTATGATTGTGAGAATATACATTGTGATTGTGATTTTGGTTTGTTGAATGGGTGAGTGTCACGATACGATACACTAACTAGGATCGATTGCCATGTTCCGACATAAACATGGGATCGGTTGCCACGTTCCGGCATAAACGTTGGATTGGGTACCACATACTGGTACGCTAACAGTTTGGATATGGGTTCAATGAGAGAACCATTGGATTGGGTTCCATGAGAGAACCATTAATTGTTATATCTACTTGACATAACTGTATATCTTGAGAATGTGGAATCATGCATTGCTCCTGAAATGATAATCGATGTGTATATATATATTATGTGCATATATATATTATGTGCATGTATGTGTTTACCTTGTTGTAATTATGATATATGTTGTGCTTACTGGAATAGTTGCGTGATCTTACCAGTACATTATGGTTGTGTACTGATATTGTACTTGCTTGTTCTTTGTTGAGTACATGGCATTTTCAGGCGGCTAATGATAGACCTCAGCTAGGTGACGATTGAGCGTGATCGGATTCAAGGGTGAGCCAGTTCTTTCAGGCTGCCATAGATCTTTCTTGTTTAAGTTCACTCTTTCCAAACACAGACTATTTGTTTAAGGTGTTTGTTTAGTTTCGGGGTTGTACCCTTTGTTCTTAGAGTTGTCATTTGTAGAGTTTTGGTACAATAACTTTCAAGTTCTAAGGTTTGAATTTCCGCATTAGTTTGGTTAGTTATTTGTTAAAACCTTTTGAGTTTATGGGGACTCCATTTTTATTGTCATTTAAACCTGCTTCCGTAACTTTAAATGCCTTAGTTTTGATCTAGTTGTGTAGTTTTTGGTTAAGTTGTTTGGTTTGGGTTATAGTAATGGTTCTCCCACCGGAGGGAGTGTGGATGCCAATCACGATGGTCTGGGTCGTGACATATATCCTCAACAAAATTTTGAGCACAAATTATCTCTAGGTTGGCTTGAAAAATTCAAGCTAAGACATGGTAGCAAGTCATTTCATCGTTTCAGAGAGAGTAGTTTAATTGATATACAAGATATGAAGACGAAATTGGAATCCATAAGATAAAAAATAGATCAATTTCCTATGAAAGATGTTTTTAATATGGATGAAACTGGTTTATTTTACAGGTTACAAGTTGTTCATTCTCTTGCTACGAAATAACTTGAAGAAAGCAAGTAGGACAAAGAAAGGCTCACAATTGTTTTTTGTTACAATGAAGATGGATCTGAAAAAATCCTTTATAGATTATTGGAAAATATGCAAAGCCACGTTACTTCAAAAATGTCAACATGAACAACTTGAATTGTCACTATCGTGCAAACAAAAGAGTATGGATGACAAATGTGCTTATTGATGAATATATTCTTTAGTTTGACCACAAAATGCTTGGTACACGAGTTTTGCTTATGGTAGATAATTGTCCAACCCATAATAGAAATATTGAAGGACTACAAAATGTTGAATTGTTTTTCTTGCCACCCAACATGACATCCCAAATTCAACCCAGTGATGATGAGATAATAAGAACTTTCAAGATAGATTTTATCATAAGATATTAGAAGGCTATGAAGTGGGACAAACTGATTAAACAAATGTTTTGGATGCTATCAATTTTGCAATCCCTGCTTGAACAACAATTGTTCAACAAGAGACAATAACAAATTGTTTTTTACAGTGCAAAATTCGTTCGGGGGATGCAATCTCAAAGAATTTGAATGAACCCACTTGTGAAAACATCATTCATGAACTTGAGGTCATGATTAGTGATTTCGGTTACCATAATAAAATGGATGTCAATAACCTGTTGGATTATCCGGGTGAAAGTGATACATGTTCAAAGGTCCAGAGCTTAGAAGATATTGTGGATACCATCGAAAAAAAGCAATGTTGATGATGAAGTTGAAGATGATATTATACCTTTGGAACCAATTGCGCTTAAGGAAACACTTATCGCATCTAAAACTCTTCACAATTTTATGGTGCAGTTCGAAAATACAACACCGAAGCTCTTGGATGCACTAAAAAAAAGTTAGAGATGAGCTTCAACTAGATTTAAATTTTTTAAAAGAAAACTTTACACAATAGAATCATATTTTACTAAATTATCTTAGATATATTTGTACTTTTAAAGAATTATTAATTTATGATATTAATGGAACCGTATATTTATATAGGGATATTTTGGAAATATATTATTTTATTGAAATTGATGATTTTTTTCATTGATCAAAGTCCTGACTGACAAAAAAATTATTTTAAAGAAATTATTAATTTACCGAATATTAACTAACTGAGTATTAATTTACTCTATTTAATACGCTGCTTCTCACAATTAAAACACTCCATTTTACATCGCCTTCATCAGATCTGGTCGTCTCTTTTTAGGTATGTATCTCCTTCATCGTTGTCTGCTCAGTGCATTTGGTTCTTCGTGTAATCTTGCCTCTTGGTCGATTTTATATCTTTTTTTTTGTGTGTATCTTTGGAGGTATGTATATGTTTTCGTATTTGAGCTCTTTTTTCGAACTGAATTTGGGGTTTGTTTTGGTTCTTTAGAGGATTTGTAATTTTTTGGGTCTTAAAGCAGTGGTTTAGGGTTGAGCCGCCCTTGAGGGGAGGTAGATTGTATTGTACGCACACATGCATATCGTTGAATCTGCTATTTGAGATGAATTTAAGTGTTTGTGTATTAAACTTGACAATCAGGTTGTTGTTATGTGCAGAAGCCGTCTATAGAAATTAAAATTAATATAGTTTCATCAAAGTTTTTCATTTGTATAAGCTGCTAATATGTTTTTTTTGCTTTTCTTTTTCTCTACACAGTTACAGTTATGAAGGGAGCAGTGTCATTTGGTGACCAGGTAGAGATATCATCGGGTGACTCATCTTCCTCTAATACAGATGACCGTAAAACGGAAAGTAAATGGATGAAAAATACTATCACCGTCGATCAACCTGTTAGCGAATGGGATTCTGAAGGTTAGTGTCATAATTCACATAATTGTGATTGTCTAGTGATTCTCTCAATCTACTTGCTGAAAAAGTGTCTGCATATGTGGAAACAGACTTGTGTTGCTTTGTTACTGCCAAATAAAAAGACAAAAAATCTTCTCTTTATTAAGTTTGGGATTTATTGTGTAGGTAGATAATTTTTGTGTTTATCCTCAGTACCTGAGGATCTTATTGGACTGTTAGCATAATGTTGTATCCTCCTTTAATATGGAAGCTTGGGAATCATAGATGGACCTAGGAATTTAACTATCTGGTCAAGATTTTTCACATCAAACTGTTGATTGCTGAAAGTTGCATTAGCAAGCAGCTCATGCATAAGTAAAGATTGGTAGAATGTTGCCTAGAACGAATTTGTTAATTCCATCTTACATCTTTCCCACAGTTTGTCTTACAGTCTTTGGTGTTATGGCATTCTGTAATGAAGTTCAAACATGCTGGATCTTTTTAATATGAAGCTTTTATGCTAACATATATCATCTAATAGCTTTTTGGTTCCACTTGTTTAATGTAAGCTAAGAGCATCCCAATAGAAGTGATTTGAAACATACTTTGTAAACAGTTTGATTTTCCGTCCTAAAAAATTGTATTGTCTATGGTTAGAATATGCGCTAAAGCTGAACTTCCATTATTTCCTTTGATGATGTAAGGTGTTGCATTAATGGTATCAAGAAGATGCAATACAAGTAGAAGATAAACTTGGTTAATCCCTTGTACAGAAAAACAGGAATCTAACCAAAAGTATAAAAGTTTGCTGCTGATCCAGAGTAACAGGGCTAATAAAATCTAAAAGGGGGATAATTGCATTTTTTCTCCTTGGAACTATGCTGTCATGCACATATACCTTCTGTGATAGCTTTCAGCCACCTCCTTTCATCTTTCCGGTCAGTTTTAGTTCTTTTCAGTGGATTTTCACAGTGGCAAGCACTGTTTCTCTTCAATCATTTTCTAGTGACTGCTTAGAAACTTGAGGTTTTTTTACAACATGGAGAAAGTACAACTTATTACCATGCCAGTTTTGAGTCTTTTGATATCACAAAGTCTTTCTCGAAAATCAAAACGTTGTTTGAATGGGTCAAACCTAAGTTGCTCGGACTCTCCGAAAATGATGCCGGACCCGTGTTGGATCCTTCAAAGTTCCACTATTTTTGGAGGATCCGACACGCACCTGTCGACATTTTGGTAGAGTCCGAGCAAGATAGGATCAAACACAACAAAAACTCATAGAGGCGAGTAATTTTAAGCCTTAAAGTTATGCAGTGGGTTGGTGATGTAATTAATACATCATCCAAGGAACAACCGTTGACAGTCAGAATATGGAAAATAAGGGACCATTTCGTGTGACAAGAGGGGGTTGCTAGGATGATAAACACCCTTCACCTCCAACCCTAAGATTGTGGGTTCAAGTCACCAAGGGAGCAAAAGGGGTGGGAGTTCCTAGGGAGAGGTAAAAAAAAGGACCATTTTGGTGATTTTTTCTGCACTCTTTAAAGCAATGAATATGGAAGGTACATCAGTTTTATTGCAATATAAGGGGGTAGTCAAGCCGTAATTATTACTCCAGAGGTGACATTTAATGCTGGATGGTCGGATGTAGACCAGAAAATCACCAGATTCATAAATGCTTCAGGAAGAGTGAAGAACATACCAATCCCCGGAACTGTACATCATGACACCTCTTCTAGTGATGTAGAGCACGTATGGGAAACAAAAGGGACACAGGCATCAACATTCAAATTCATGAGCTCCAGGATCTCCATTCCTGGAAGCTCTAGGATCGCCGAAGTAGACACAAGGAATCAGTTTATTCTTGATCTAAAAGTTGAATCCTCTGACCTGGACCAAGTAAAAGAGGTACCGGTCACATGCAAACCAAAAAGGTGGTGGTTATCAATGAACTCCGAAACTCCTCTATCGCCCTTGAGTCTCGACACCACCCAATACCCAAACCTCTCCTTCGAGAATGGATTCGAGAATTGAATGGTATTAGAGTCCCCCCATCCCTGTTAACACCCAAACTCCTTTGCTTCCCCTCTCTGAGATCATCTATCTCTTTTAACCTAACCCATTTGCTTCTTTTTCAATTTCTCGTAGCAATTTTAACATCTTGCCCAACCCCAAAGCAAGCCAATGGTAGTGCATCAACTCCTGGAACACCATTACTGCCACTTCCAGAGCCAATAACCAGCTGAAAAGTCTGTCTATAATTCATCAAACATTGAAAACTTAGGGAAGTGGGAAAGCACATTTTTTGACTAATAGCTTTTTGATAGAGGCAGTTAGCCTTTATCTTCTTTTTTTTGTGGTGCAACAAGATATTCTTGACTGCATATTAATTGAAGTACCTACTTCATCAGAGATCCTAGTTTTCTTGTCTATCCTGTAGGTTGACCTCTCCCATCTGGTCTCTTTCCCTTTTTCTCCAGCTTATGTCCAGAACACAACCACCAGCTACCAGAAAGGCTGCTCTTTGAGTGTGCACAAAGAGAATGCAGAAGGACATTTAAGCTCCTCTTAGTTTTCATATCTCTTATTTCGTCATTTTGCTTCCAATTGCAAATGCACATAGATTTTTTCTGTTTGTTCATTCTTGATTTTGGATCTGTATGAGTATTAAGAGAACTTGATTTTGGATCTGTATGAGTTTTAAGAACAATGGAGCATTAACTTCATTTCGGGCTGAAAATGCTGAATAACTTATTCTCTTCTTTCAAACAAGTTTTTTGCAACCTTGAAAATGGTAATAACAAAGTACAGATAATTTTAGAATTAGGAGATTTTCATTAAATGCAAATGCTGCATCTGGACAACTGTTAGATGCTTGCTTGTATTGCTTTTGTTTTTCATCTCCATTAAATAGAACATGAGACAACTAGTATACTTTGATTCAAGAAAACCTATCAGAAGAAGAAAATGTTACTACTTATAAAATAAAATAAGAAAAAAAGAAGCTACTTTGCATCAAGAAACTCTATCGCCTAACAACAATTGAGTTTCAGTTGAGATGAGAAGAAGGGCTGGTTGAGAGGGGAAGCAAAAGAGGAGGCGTACGTATTTTTTTGGTGTGGTTAATCAAAAATGAGAAAATTAGATGGGAAAGTTTAATAGATACCCATCCATGCCAATTTTTTAGCCTTGTCAAATTAGGAAGATAAGGTGTATATCTAATTTGCTTTCTTGTGATCTGTACCAATTGACCGACAATCTCTGGCTTTCATTTAATAGAAGCTGGATGTCCCAAGGAAAATTCTCATGCACAGATCTCTGTTCAGTTCAATTAAAACATCTCCTTTCTGATGTCAAAGCGCAAGTCTGAGAGGTCTCTTAGATGATAGTATTGATTCTCAAATGAGTTACTTTTTTGTTTTGTGAGTACGGATATTGTTTCAAAGATTTTATGTTCAGGTCTTGGTTCAAACTAATTGACACATGAGTAACTACAGTGCAAGGTTATGTTGTATCTTTACTTAATTCATATCACTAGTCTTACACTCTCTCTAGTGCAGATTCAATCCTAAGAAGAGCAAGAATGTACCAAGAGTACATGAAGGTGGTCCCTCTTCCCACACAGCGTGGCTTTGTTATCCCTCTCACCTCATGGGTTGGATTGGCTGCATCCATGAAGGAGTTATATGGGCAACCCCTACATTACCTGACCAATGTCCACATGAAGAAGTTGGATTCAATGAGGTTTGGTGGTGATAATGAAGACGTTCCATTAGATACCATCATCGATCCTAGCAAAGCTGAAGCAACCATCTGGCTTATTGAAGAAGTTCACAGGTCTACATCATCTCATCATTACATAGCTAGACTTTGGCTTGCTGATCCAATGTATCATATCCATGTTGATGCAATTTTCCCGAAGCTGCAGAATTCATCAAAATAGATTCTTTCCCAATCTATCTTTGATCGACTTGGAATCCCATCTCCATCAGTCTTTCCCAAACAACGATGTATTTAAAAAAATTGCATATCATATGGATGCTTTAAGTTGTCTCCTCATTTCATAGGTTGATGCAGTGAACATATGGGCTATGTAGTGAAATTGTGCTTGTGAGGTATGTGGTGAAGCAGAAGTTCTATTGTGTCTTTGCGGTTGTCAACTTAAGATAAACGGAATACACCTATCAGCAGTGGAGTAGTTAAGAAGATATGAATTCAAGTTAACCTAAATTTTTGACACAGTTTGGGAATAGATATATGTTCGAAAAATATCTAAAATTTCAATAAATACTCGATTTTGAACCCATATTTTACATTAAGTTAGATATACGATATTGTGTACACTGTAGTTAAACATTGAACAGCTTGTATGAAACACTTCTATGTGCAAATAACAAGGTACACTTTATAGATAGCAAGTGACTGACGTAAAATCGACAGAAAGATCTATGATTATTACTTATAAGGTAACATCACAAGACTAAATATATGCTTTGTTTACTCTTTCTCTTTTCTTTTTCCTTGTATCTTTTTATGAATAAGTATATTTGTAACAAGAAAGAACTCCACTTGGTAAAAGATAAAGCTCCACTTGGTAAAAGATGAAGCTCCCTTTTCCCGTTCCCACTTCCATCTTTGATTTCTAAAGAGAAAAAAAATATATAAACATGCAACATGAGATGTAATCATAATTTGATTTCATACATCATATGAGAAAAATGTGGTGATTAAAAATTTTACATTTTGGTTTTGTGGTGATTTTATTTTTTTTAGATTTTAATTGTTTGATTTACAAATAATAATAATTGTTGGTGGTTTCCCAAACCATTTGGTAGTGATATGGTGGAATCGGTGGTTATTAAACTGGTGGTAGCTAATTATGAGGAACTTTACAGAAGTTGAAGGGAAGAAAAAAAGTGCTTGTTTCAAATATACACAATTAAGTAATTAGTTTATAAAAAATATAATCATGTTTTTATTTACATAAAAATCAGCCAAAAGTCACATAAAGTAATATTGAATATATATTATGATACATTCAAAAAAACTAAATATAATAACCTACGCATGGGATATACATTGAATATACATTATGATACACTAAAAAAATTGAATATAGTGTAACTATACATGAAGTATACACTAACTATCTAATTCTCACTAACACAAAACCTCCCCTAAGCCATCCCATATAACAATTTAGGAGGGGAGGCGGAGACGGAGGAGGAGGAGATGATAAGTAAAGTTTATGGACTGACATTATGCATAATTTTTCCTAAAGAAATGGAGAAAAGAAAAGGAGAAGGGTTGTAGAAAGGTCTACGGGACGTAGGAAGTGTCCGGAGAAGGGTTCCAGACTTAGAAAGAAAAATTGATACAAACTTTAGACCTACGAGAGGACCTATGGGTCGTAAAGAACTCAACAGGCTGTAGGGAGTGCCTGTAGATTTGATCCAGACTTAGTGAGATTTTTGGGCTTGAACTTGAGGTCTACAGAAAGTGTCTACAGACTGTAGGAAGTTTGACAGCCCGTAGAAATGGTGTCGTGGAAAGTGGGTTAAAATCTAAGCCCTAGTAACTTGATCTACGGTTGACCAATACTGTCTATAGGAAGTTCTACGCTCCGTAGGTCATAACCGTTCATCACTCCCGACAATGTTAATTAAGGGTATTTTAATGTTTTCCCACCCCTTGTAAGCCTAAACGTTAACGTTTTTACACCTAATTAAGGGTTTAGGCAATGTTAATTAATTCATTTACGTCCATTAACACTTCCAAGTCTTAGAACAAGGATCCAAGAGGAAAAACTAGGGTTCCAAGCTAATTCATTAGTTTCGTCAAGAACTTCGTTCTTCCAGGTATGTAAGGTTAATCATAGTGTTGGACTAGTTCGTCCTCACGTCCTACATCTCAATTCAACTAGTAAAAGTTTATTCTAGGGTTATACCCTTCGTTTTCACGGATTCTTGATATAAGTTATGTCATTGAGTTTGAGTTCTAAATCCTTGATCATGAGTAACTATATATATATATATATTATATATTGTGATCCTTGAGTTGATGTTCATACTTATATCTCACGTGAACCCTGATTTTTGAGTTTTGATTAAGAGTCTTTTGAACAAGTATCTTTTGTCATAAATTGATTTTTGAGGAGTTAAAAGCGAGTTCAAAGAGTAAACTTTTAAAACATAATCTTTGAGTTAAAGTTAAGGGGACTATATGATTCTCAAATGTTTCATTTTTACATGAGGAAAGAAAGTACTATTTTGAGAAAAGTATAAAGAGTTTTAGGAGTTTACAAGAAATTGAGCACAGAGTTACTACCTCTTAAAGAGACCCTTTTGAGAACTTATCTCAACCTAGAGAGGGTATTTTTACTTGGACATTGAGTTATATATTGTGGAGTAGTATTGAGCATCGATGTGAGAAAGAGTTCTGTATCAAAATACCAAAGAAGTCTAAATAACCATAAACCCTAAACCAGTCCGTCGCTAACAAGAGGCGACGGAAATCGTTCGTCTCTAATACGTCGCTAAACTTGCGACGGAACTCATTTTTTTGTCTCTAAGAGATTATTAACGAGCGATATAGTAACAGCCAATAATCCATCATAAATCCATCGCTAATCCGGTTTGGCGACGGAATAGCATAGATTAGCGATGGATTTCGTCAGTCAGTAAATGCTAATTTTTTTGTAGTGTGAACCCCCAGATTTACTTTTAGTATATTTTTATGGGTATATTTGCTTAGTTAGACCAGAAAGTAGATGAACGTACAAGAGGCGCGTGAGGATAGACTTAAAATTACTGTAACCTATATTTATTCGCCACGTAGCAATCAACTTATGACTTTTTTTATTTTTTTCATTATTCCAATGTAGCCGTGGTTCTTCACTAAAACCTCCATTAAAGACACATTGCCCACTTTGAAAGCTCAAAATAGTTGAAGAGGATTGAAGAGGTAAGCTTTGATTATTATTTTTTTAATTTTTTTTGTCCGATTTTTCTGTATAAAATTAGGGTTGGCTATGGAAGAGGTAAAATTGGATTTGTATAGACAATGAAATCGTCAATTGATGGAAAGGTTGAATCCGAAAATCTGAAATACACACCCACCAAAATGCAAGCAACAACTTTGAATCAGTTGGTTCAAAGTGAAAGATTTG
>JAJOOF010007797.1:0-34604 GCA_029582545.1 Solanum lignicaule | reverse complement strand
AAACATAAAACAAAAGTAAAAATTGAGCTAATTGATAATAATAGTATAATAACCCAAAAACCATTAAAATATAATTTTAATGATTTAACAGAATTTAAAATACATATAAGTGAATTACTAGAAAAAGGGTATATACAAGAAAGCAATACCAAGCATACAAACCCAACATTTATAGTAAATAAACATAGAGAACAAAAAAGAGGAAAAAGTAGAATGGTTATTGACTATAGGATCACCTCTTAGCTCTGGATTTTTATAGTCTTCCGATCGACTTAGCTCCGCATTTTTATAGTCATGCTGCTGACTTGTACTAGCTTGAAAAAATAAAACAACAAGCAAAAAAGGAAGTACAACAATTAGAAGAAGTAAAAATATACTAAATGAGCGAAAATTTAAAACATTTTCAACAACATCAAAGTTTCATAACAAAAGTAGAAGTCTATTACTGAATCCTGTATTTTTCTTGTTAGCCACCATTTTACTTGTGCGTTATCTGTCCTTATAATAAATTTGCTATATACAAGAAAGCAATAACAAGTAGACCCCTAGACCTGAGCCTCTAGACCTCAGTCCAAGTGAGGACCACGGGTACCTTCACGGTCTGTGGTCCTCCACACGGGCCGTGGTAAGGGCTTGTGAATCAGGGGCCCTAGTTTTTGGACTAAGTGCAAACCATGATCGACTTCATGTTCCGTGAAGATGGTCGTGGTCAGCCCATCTACAGCTTTAAGTTAGGGGTATTTCGGTCTTGTCCTTTTTTATGGTCTTCTAAACCTCGTCATTTTAGCCCTAAATTTCGTGGTTTTTGATAGTTTTAGCCTAGAAACATAACTAGAACTTACCTAAGTCAGATCATTAATCAAAACATAGAAAAATTAGAAGCGAAAGAGCAAAAAGAGTCAACCAACCCTAGCTCAAGAAGCAGTAAGGTTCTATCAGTTCCAGCCCAAAATCGAAGGATTTATTTGTGAATTTCATCACCAGGTATATGGGATTTCACTAGTGGGTTTCGTTCACCCATTGGTCCTTATATTTAAGTGAGATTCTTGATTCCCTTGTCATGATTAAACCTAGGATTTCTAGAACTCTAGCAGATTCTCATGAATTAGTTATTTACATGTTCCAAATCAGATGATCATGTTATCACTTCGTTTCCTGCATAAATTTCAGAGCCCAAGCTATGTATTTCTTTAGTTCTTGAATTATAGTTCTTGAATTACACATGCTAGGTCAGATATTTCAGTTATTGCAGATATATATGCCTCAGTTTTTTAATGTGTCATTATTAGTATATTATTGCACATTATCAGTTTGAATGTCAGTTTGAGCTATCCAGTACAATACATAAATTCAGTCTTAATGTGTTAATCATTTAATCTAATGGGAGTAGTTTAATACCGAGTTGGACTAGGGTCAGTCCCGTAACTACGAGCCACGTAGGTTGTAAGTCCCCTTAGTGGGCATCATTTTAGTGATCACGCCAGCATGCCTCTATACCATTGGTCGGGTATATTGGGTCCTCTTGATGGGGCGTATTCATCGGACTCCACATTCAGCTTATGTGGTCTCTTATAGTTCAATCAGACTCCATTGCATTGACCATGTTTCAGTATTGAGTCTCAACATGTTATAACTAGGTCGTTGCATTCAGCTTAGTCATGTTCAACATTTCATTATCCATATCATGTTCAGTTTATGATCTTTCGTTGCTTGTTTCAGTTATATGTTTATTTCAACTTTATTCTATCCCTCATGCTCAGTACCTTTCAAGTACTGACGCATATATTATGCTACATCTTCTCGTGATGTAGGTTCAGGTCCCCAGCAGTCAGATCAAGCATAAATCGGTCCCCGATCTTCAGTTTAGCAACATCAGTGGTGAGTCCTCATTCTTCGAGGACTAGTGACATGTTTATCTTATCTCATTTAATCTTTAGTTCCAGTTTGCTAGATCTAGTTGGGCCATGTCCCAACATTTCTAATCAGTTAGAGGCTGTTTTCAGACATAGTTAGATTCAACTTAGAATTTGAATTTGATGTTTCTTTTGTATTAAACTCTCAGATTTGATATACAGTCTTAGCATATGGGTATTCCCCATCACTTTAATCCACATGATTTTGCTTCTGCAATAGTTTTATTTCTCAGTTTATCTTTAGTATACTCATGATTATGCCAGTAGGGTTTGCTTGGGGTCACTCCTAGGTCCCGTGTCCACATCTTGGCGGTAGCTCGGGGTGTGACAGTTATGAGTAAAATTGGAGTTTTAGGGAAGGATATGGTATGATCGACGGAGAGGCGATCAATGATAAACTAAGATACATGAATTCCTAAAAATCCTCAAGGTATGAGCTAATGTTGATATATAAGAGGATTGAGTTACATAGTTAAATTTATAATTCAAATTTTGTTTTATTAGACGTCTACATTTATGGTGATATGTTTTGTCAAGATATGGATTGGTAAGATAAGAAATGACTTATTGCATTGGTATTGAGCATGTTAAAGAACTTATGCATGTTTTGGACCATAAAATTTGCTACTTTTGATTGTTAAAGGATCTAAGGAAGGTATTCCCTAAGATTTTTTATTTGGAATGTGAAGTAAAATTTCATGGGTTGTTTGTAATAGGATGAGATTGGTAAGCAACCTAGAGAAACAAGAGTTTGATATATTAAGGGATCGAGATATTCAAAATTTTGCACCATGGGAAGAATTTGAGAAATGTGAAGGAATAACACCTCTCATATAAACCCTTGGGGTGTAGTTAAAGGTTGTATTGATTTTTGCCTATGAGTTTCTATAGGACTGTGAGTTGTGAACTAGTTCGGTACAGACTTACTAGGAGTTTATCATCGTCTATTATAAAGATTGAGATTTGATTTGGGTGACAAATAGTGAGATATGGGAAATTAGAGTTTTACATGGGGTTAGATTGCTCAAGTTATGATAGATGACTTAAGAATGTTATAATGCGTTACATAGACATTTGTTGGTGAATAGAAGTTATGAGCTTATAGTATACAGAATAATTTGAGTCACCAAGAATTTCCCTAAGTGTTGGCATGAGGTATGTGATGGTTTAGAATGGTAGCTAAAGCATGGTATGTGGAAGTGGTGTGAAGTTGACTTTGAGTGTGATTTAATTGTTTTATCTCGATGGAAAGGTACTATCAAATTTGAGATTAGTGTTTTTAGCTTTGTTTGGGATTCATATTTTTCATGAAATGCTTGAATAGAAAGAGAGATAGTCATAGTTTGAACATGTATTTGATAAGAATAATTTGATACTAATGATGGCTTGGAGGTAAGGTAGATGATTGATGTGGTTATGATGTTTTGTTAGTATTAAGAGTGTTGACTTCAGTGGATGTGGTGTTCGATAAACCATGTGTGCAATTATAATAGGGACTAAATTTGTGATTGAATGTGAGGACCATGGGGTCTAGTTTTGTCATTCTGAAGGTTTGTATTTAATAGCTACTAATCTAGCATTTCGACAGTGTTGTTAGAGGTTTTGTATGCTTGGGTGTATCACTCGATGGTGGGTACTTTGATCATTTCCATCTTTGTATCAGATGAGTTCGATTCTCCTTGATGATTACTTGATGTCTAAAGATCATATTTTTATAGCTTAAGCTCGAGGAAATATTATGTTGTGAGGATGTAATCTTGATAAGATCTATGATGGTTTGTGCATTATGAGTGTGTGGTGACTAGTTCAGGTTCACTCCTAATTGTAGCCAATATTTATTAAGGATTTTATCATGGTTATGTTGGAAAATATTTGTCCTGATGGCTGTGTCAATATCTAGTTGGAGAATCGGTCCGTTGAAGAGTCCACTTGGGAATAGTTTTGTTGTTAGTTGAGTTTACATACAACAACAATTATCATTAGAGTATTGAGATGGCCCCATTTGAGGCATTGTATGGGAGGAGGTGTAGATCTCCAATTGTTGGTTTGATACTTTTGATATAAGACCTTGGGTACTAATATTTTGAATTCTTTTGATCGTTCGAGGACGAACGATGGGTAAATTGGTATCTAATGTAACGACTCATTTGGTCGTTTTGAGTACTAGAACTTTTTATTGCATAAAAGACACTTTCGATAGATTTTAAATGAGAATTTTGGACTATTAGTAACTATAATTATAAAATTAATGGGATACTTTAATAATTTTTTAAATTGGTGTTAAAGAAAATAACATTAGAATTAGTAGTGGGTGACTTTTACCACTTTTATTATTAGTCTTATAATAATTAGGATTTACTAATTTTGAGTGGTTAATTAAAAGAAAAGAGGGCTTGCTGGTTGGGCACAAGCGGTAATGGAGAAAGTTGATTCAGGTAACCTAATTTACCCTTTCAATTTGGTTTACATATAGTTATCGGTTGTGGCTATATAATTAAAGCTTGGTGAATAGATAACAATTAGAAAATTAGTGGTGGGTTGAATTAGGAAATATGTTTCCGTACGACATGGGTTATCACTTGGATATGTTAAATTATTATTTATTAGTTGGATTGATGATGGTAAAATAATTAAAGGCTAATGATAAGCTAATGATTAGAGAGATGGATAAATTAAGGGAAATTGGAATAAGGTTTCTTTCTGCCTCTTTTATTCGATGATCATATGATGCTGATGTAAGTGAGTAATGACTTGGGGTTCTATTATTCGTGAAGTTACCACATTATGTTTCAATTGTTGATAAATTGGTATAGGTAATTAAATATTAGGTGTATCGAATTATTTAAATTCCATTAAAGTTATGCTAATTGGAGGAATTAAGACTTACCCTTAAGTTTGAACTTTAGGAAATTGATTATAGAATTAGGTGAGTTTTTGGGTCTAGGATAAACATAGAATAATATGAGTGTTTATAGACTCGTTAACATACAAATTATGCATATATACTTGATAGATTAGGAAGGTTCAGAGGCATTGAGGAAAGCAAAAGTATTGGAGAAGTAGCTTACTTGACTTCGGTTCTTCGGTGGAAGGTAGGTTATGGTTTATTCTATTTGATAGATAGACTCTTAATAGTGATTAATATGTATTGAGTGATATTGTAAAGTTCTCTATGTACTTGATTGTGTAGTTGTGTGGTTTGTGATTGGTCTGAAATCCTGAGACCGTGAAATATATAATCTCGAACCTTCTCCATTGAAGTGATGCCTTCAATAAAGAAGGCTGAATGAAATATTGTTAATACTATGAAAAGTGATAATAATAAATGATAAATTAACAATATTATTGCATTGGGGTGTCACGTTATGAAACGGTATTATTGGATCGGGGTGTCACATTCCGACACCGTATCATTAGAAAGGGGTGTTGATGTTTGCATAATCAAGACACTACTTCCAATGCAAGTGTCTACGATCGTACAATAGTAAAGTAACCCAACCAAGGGTCGGGGTGGAGTCCCAAGGGAGTTGTTTTGAGAATTAGTAGAAAAAGGAAATTAAGTTCTAATTAGTCATAGTTAAAAACATTATCGAATATAAACATCTTAAATCTAAGGGGTGACGCAAGCGTGAATTATCAATGGGGGTTTGTAACAAGTGAGCAAAATAGCAAAAATGCAAAGAGTACTAATCAAGGAGATGGGATTCTTGGGATCTGATAGAAATAACGGATAAACTAAACTATTGGGTACATGCTTTTGATAATAAATCCGTTGAATATTTGTGACTAGGCTAGACTATAGTAGGGGTAAATTTTCTCTCGAGCAACTTACCCCGAATCAACTCGATTTCTCTCGAACACCGAGTTTCCACATGAAGAACAACCTCCACCTTAGCCCACTCACTCTCTCAAGTTGAGTGTGTGGGAGAAGGACTAGGGTTCACTCTCTAAAGCTGAACCTCATGTTGACCCAATCCCACCAGCCATCAATTTAGTAGTCTTAGTTTTACGACCTTTCTCTCGAGCATGCCGAAAACACAAAGGTTAAATCGTACTTGCAACTACAATTTCATTAAGTTCCACCACAACTACTAAATGAAATCACATCTAAACAACAAATAAAATCATCAACAAGCAAGACCCAACAGATAATCTAACCCATATACACAAAATCACAACCCAAGAATTGGTGTTTTAGCTAGACATGTAAAAGAGATAGAAATTTATACCAATATGAGTTTGCATTCAAATGGGTATGAAGATTTAAGTCTCAAAACAAGCTAGGAGTGAAGAATCCACAAGCCCCAAGTCCAAATTCTTGGAGTTGAAACCCTTTGAATCTTCAAGTTCTTCAAAACCCTCTCCAAACTTAGAACTCAAAATTCTATGTTAAAAATTCTATATTAGAAATCTGATATTAATATACAACTCTCAATGAGTATTTATAGTTTTAAAAAATATGTTCTATAGAGGATCATTTGACGTCGTTAGTCGAGATCGCCGATCAACTCGGCGATCTGCCTTTTGGTAGGTTTCATCACTGTCTTGCTCTATCCTTCAGCATCGTCGTGTTTTGGATCATAGGGCCACATAGTACTGCTTCGCGGAACTGCTCGGTGACATGCCGAATGCTCCTTTTCACCGCCGATTTGATCTTTTCTTTCAGGGCTCAGCACAATCGAACAAAGGGCGAGGATAAGACCTTTTGGCAACTCGCCGAATGGGTTCGGCGATTCTCAGATCTTCATTTCTTCGTTCTTTCAGCTGCCTTTGTTCCTTTTTGCTAAGTAGTGTCCATGCTTTCCCTCCAAATACTTGAAACTTAAGGGTTTTCATCAGATATTGAGACAAAAATATGCATTTGAGGACATTAATTTTATCAAATACAGCCCTAAATGAGTCCAATTTCTGGACTCATCAACACCCCTAACTTAAACTTTTGCTTGTCCTCAAGCAAGCTCGAGTTCGGCTGTTCAAAAAGGGTGTCTCAAATAGTGCTATACAAGAATCAAGCATAAATGTACACAACAAGACTTAACTTACTCATGCAAGGATCAAATGTGCACTCAAAGTTTCAAGTTCTGCATACCATTATCAAAGAATCTCGAGCTCACAATACTTGCTTCAAATGCAAGTTCAAGCTCAACTATAGTGTTCAAATGCCCTCACACAAAGAATGATTCCATAATCACACAATGGTTCACAATTTAAAGCTTCGGAATCAGATGCAACACTCACACTCACAAAGAAGAAAACACTGCTAAATTTTACCCATAGGTTTGCCCGTATTTTCCAATCAACACTTGCTTCAGCTCACTCAAGATAAAAAAAGGTCTTTTCAAGGCTTGTAATGGGGCTGAGCATAAATGTATGGTCATTTTAGCTTCAGTGACTTTCATCCTCATGAAATGTGGTGTTCACAACACTTCCTTTCCTTTTCCTTCATTATTCTTTTTAGTGCTCATAAGTCTTCCTATTATTCGCTCTCCATGGATTATTTGGAAACCCCATTTCTTTTGTAATTTATTCCACATCTTTCTTTTCTTCTCTTTTTTTTTTTTTTTATATATGGAGGGGTTCCATTTTTCTCAACACCATGGATTAAAGGAGACTTTCCTTGCACTTCTTGACCTTCCCTTTTCTGTTCACCACACCTCCAACTTAGGCTTTAGGCCTATGTTGGCTATTCAATCAACAACAATTCAAGAGGCTTATAGGTAGTGAATTAAGAGAGGTCTAGTTTTCATCAAGTTTCTTCCAAAGATAGGTAAGACTCAAGGGGTGTTCAAAAGTGGTTCACACACTCACAAGGTAGGCCACAAAAGAGGTATATATGAAATTGGCTCACACTCTTAGAAGTTGCCTAAGATCATATCAAGAGATAGCATTACTTAGATGACCGGATCAACGGGGCAAATTCTAGGATCCATCATGCATAGTTCACAGGTAAGCTCATCACGCTAGGGATTGACACTATAGGTCAAACAAGACTCCACACTTTCTCTACTGTGCAACGATCATCACAAGAGACTCGATTTGATCATTGGCTAGTCACAACGAGATGCAAAGAGTTCACATATTGTCTATGCAACTTCATTTGGCCACATTGTAGACGCATATTCATGTTTGTTCGATTATAAGCACTATCTAAGTCATCGGTATTGATCGAAACCGATACTCAAATTTGTGAAGGAACAACCACATTCAACACAAAAGGGGTGGCAGAAATTTTTAGGAAGGGTCAAAATCATTTTGCAATTTAAAACACGGAGCCACAAGCTCAAACCTTCCATGAAAGCAATATTTAACACAATTATAGCTTACAACCCAAATACAAAAATGAAACACAATTCACGAATAGCCCACAAAGGTCGGCCTCACTCTACTAGATAAAAGCAATTTGTGCTCAAATGCAATTAACATAATATCCAGAATTTAGAATAAAGAAAGACATAAATGGAGGTAGAGAAAAATCCTATCTCACAGTCGCTCCATCTTTCTGGGCACAAGTGCCCGATGTGTCAGCTTGGGCTTGAATAATAGTTCCGGAGCTACTTCAGAAAGTTCAGCGGCAACTGGCTTGCTGAAATTGTTTAAGTCATGAGACGCCAAGAAGGAACGTATAGTTGTGCAAAATCGACGAGTCCACGAAGGGACAATAGGATAACGGGGGATAGATCTCTTACTGAAACTAGGCTTTTTTCCCTCACTTCCTATCTTGGGAGGATTCGCTTCACTTATACCTTTCCTGAATTTTTTCGTTCTTATCTGTTGGGGTTGCCTATTTCATCCAGCTACTTTGGTCTAGCCATATCTGTAAAAGTTCGGGAAAGAGTTTAAAAATAACTCAACAAAAACATAGAAGTTCAGCTACAAGAAAAACTCCGCCAAACCAGTTGGTGAAACGCGCAACTGCTTAGGCGATTTGCCGAGTGCAGTGCACTGAGGATACAAGGGTGCAAACAAAAGGTTAACAAGAGGTCTTTTGGTGAAACGCCGAGTGCGTTCGGCAACATCAGGCTTCTCGCCAAAAGTTACAGAATTAATAGCACATTTATCATTAAATTAAAGGTGAGATGGGGACGTTAGGCGAACTGTCGAGTGGTTCGGCGAGCTCAACCCGGCTCTCCAAATGGCTCAACGTACCTATTTTCAACCCATCTTCTCGAATTGAACCTCGCAACCCCCAAAAGTAAAATTAAAATATGCAATAGCCAAATTAGGCGCAGACCCAGCGACACTTATGCATAACCCATTATTTTTCATCCACTATAGGACACAATTTTCAGGAATCAACTATTTTAACTCAGTACAGTCAATGTTATCGAATTAAAGAAAGCAAAAAAATATTATAATTCTACCAGAGAGGACCAACACATATTATCGAAGTAATGTCATTGCATTTGAGCACAACTTTTGATAAAAGGAACTTATTTGTTAGTGCTTTTCTTTTCATGCTTTTTTTTTGTTTTACATCGTAGTTAATTCTTGATTCAAGTCTGTTTGCTTTAATTGAGTCATCCGTTCCTCTTGAAATAAAATCTATTCTGACCGAGAGTAGAAATCGAGACCTTGTGATCAACTGAGTATAAGCAATCTTCAACATTAGCCGCTCCAATTTGAGAGGCAATCAAAGGTGTGTAAACACGAGTGATTGTGAGTTCATTTTACTAACGCTAACGTTGTTTGTTGTTTTTGTGAGTTGTCACTTTGTAGGTACACAGAGTTATAAGAAGCATGTCCTGAATAGCCTCAGACCCATGTGACTATGATATGGGAGATTATAGTTGTAATGATGCGGGCTATGGATGCGAGGATAATGGTGATTATGGGGGCTATGATGATAGCCATGATCAAGAGCGGAATGAGAATGAGAGCTACTATTCCAGAGAAGAATATGATAGAAATATTGAACACAACTCTTATGGTGAAGATAGAGGGGAAGAAGGCTCTTGTGGTAGCTCCTATGATGATGAGGGGGCATGTGGGAGATCTTACTCTGACTCCGTGAGTAAAGATGGTTCCTATGATGAAGCCGGAACATGTTACATATCCCACTACCAGAATGAAGGTAAGGTGAGGTATAATGCTCAACTATATACGAAGTATGAGGAACAAGCCTCTAAGGCTTGTGAAGATTCGTATTCTTACTCTTGTGCTAATTCTTACCCTAGTCGAAGTAGTGTATGTGGCTACACTATCTCAAGTGAAAGTCATCCGAGGGGAAGGAGAGAGTGTGTAACTCTAAAGTCTAAGGATACTTTATCCTATACTTCTCATGGAAATGCACACTATTCGGGATTTGGGAACCAAGGAAGGCATGAAGGATGGGTCAAGGGTCTCGGTACCAAAGGGATTAAGTTTCCTATCTTTAAGGGATGGTGTGATCCCAAGGCATATCTTGATTGGGAGTGGCAATGTGAGCATATTTTCCAACGGCATGATTTGAGAGGTCCAGAACGACCCTTGTATTACCTTGGTCATTTAAAAGGTCTTGCATTGGGTTGGTGGAGCCAAGAGGAAAGGTTCCGGACACTCCAAAGAAATACCATGGACCACCCATTGACATGGGAATAATTGAAGAGGCTGAACAGGTTCAAGTATGTGCCAACAGGGTACACAAAGCTTTTCAATGTCAATCCGAGAAGACTAGCTCTTAGGACAAAGGTTGGCATTTGTGTGGCTTTGGAATTTGACCTTGTCATCGATGATGGGTACAATCTAAACTACATCACTCCAGAGGTGGTAGCCTACTTTGGACTACCTCGACTACAAAGGAATTATCCATACATCATGGAAGGATGTAATTTTATCAAAGGGGTAAGAGTCTCTTTCACATATGGCAAATACTATGAGGAAGTTTGGTGTGATATAATGTCCATGGCTTCTTGTCACTTAAACATGGGGGCCAATTGGTTTACTGAACATGGGGTCCCAAATGAGCAAAATGGGTACAAGTGCATTATGGATCATTGGGGAACACCTCTATTTCCTCTTCCTAAGGTGAAAAGTGAGAGACAAAAGATTGAGAGGAGTAAGGGAAAGCAAGGTGGAAAACTTAGAGTGGAAAAAAGAGATGTTGAGAGGAGTGAAGTGAGAGGGTTGCCACCATCCCAATCTAACATTTTTGTTCATCCTTCACTTGGTAAGGATTCTTATGTAGGTACAAGCGTAATGAATGGAGGAACAAAAGTTCCAGCCAGAGAGCCTACAGTCGAAGGTATGATGGATACACTAATGAGATGTTCCAACATCCAAGGTAAATAAGATCTTTCCTGCGGGCGTCAAGGTACAATAGCTAATCTTAGCACTTTTACCAATTCAAATGAACAAAGTGTGAATGCTAGCTTGTCTTTATATGAGCCTATTGATTCTTTGCTTTATATTAATAATGTGCTTGTCGAGAGTGTGGATACACTAGTTGATCCTATTGATGACCAAATTGACTCTTCTAGTGAGATCGATTTGTGTCCACCTAGTGCTGACACCTACGCTTCGAATGCTAGCTCATTATTTTGTAATGAATGCGTTGATCAGCCTGTTTGTGAGTGTAGTTCACTGGTTGAGGGTCCTTGTAATGTGATTAAGGAACCTCAACTTGGTGGTACTAATGTTAATGTTGATCAATTAGTTAGGAGTGACTCTTTGAGCATATCTATTGTGGAAGATCCAATTGCTTGCTTTGCTCATAGAGACTCCGTGCTTGAAAATTCTTGGAAAAATGACATGTGTCTTATTGAGGGTGAACTTGATTGTTTTAATTCTTCCCTAGTGGTTGATCATTCCCTCTTTAAGTACAATATCCTTTTTGAAGATGATGAAATCACTCCTAGTGATGTAGCTAATGGTGTGAATCTTGACAGCAGTATAGTTCTTGATAGCTATACTTGTTACAGTAACCCACTATGGTGTGAGGCTTTGCCTCCCAAAGATGGAAATCTCTTCTTTGAAGATGATAGTACTCTTGTGGGGAAGGAATGTGATTAAGAGAAAGGTGGTGTGTGTTTTTCCATTACTTCTTCTTCTTGGTGTGTTTCACTCCTTGATAGTATGACCAATGCTTTTGAGTCTATTGGTAGTCATACACATGAAAACATCCTAGAGGAGGTTGATATGCGAGACACCTTTCAGTATTACTTGTTTACATATGATGATGCTCATGCTGTTGAGTGGAGTATGTTGTTGGAAGGAAAGAGTTCCAACCTGATAAGTGGATGTGCACTTGATCCTAGTACATTGTTTGCCTCCCCATTTGACCCTAGTAGTGAGCTAAATTGTAGCACTTGTGTGGGAATGCTTGGTCGAAATGGCAGACATATGGGGGTTAGTATTGTTAATTCTTTTCCCTATGCCGGAAAACTCTTCTTGAGGTTTTGCCATCCACTTGAAGAGCCTACATTGTGTTTGGGAAAGGATAGCTTCCTAGACCCATTTTCTATTTCTTACCCTGAGTGTGATCTTCTTGACTGTGCATCTTATGGGGGTAGGAGATATTTGCCAAGAGAATGTGAAGTATGTGCCTTCTTTTACTATCTCTTTGCATATGATGAAATCCCTAGTTGGATTAAATGTGCATTGCATATGGATTAGGGTTTCATTGTGGTCTACACTTGTTGGTATGATCCAGTTCTGTGGACATCCTATTATTTTGATCCGGGTGGGAGTATCATCTTTTGGGTGGTATAACAATGTTGTTAAGAAGAATAACCATTGTCCTTATTCTCCCTTTGTGGGCTTAATAGCCATGTCAATAGAGGATGTTTTGTTGTTCCTTGAGTTTGAGTCTCCTCAGTTAATTTCTTTAAATACTAACGTTTGTATTATCCATCATGCTAAGAGGATAAGCTTCTTGCTTATGACCTATATGGTTTTACAAGGTTTCGATTCGAGGACTCACTTTTATCTACTTGCATATGATGATACTCATACTTGTGTGGGTTGCATATCTTATGGTAGTAGTGGTTTAAATTGGGCAGATGAGAGTCTCCTTGACTCGATGCTATACAATCCTTTTCCATGTGACCCCAGTGTCGTCCGTAAGTGTGCTGAATGTGGTAGTAATACCTTCTGTCATTTGCCTGATTCTCCCGTGGTGTTATTATTTGATCCAATGTACTTGCATGAGGTATGTTTACCAATTTGGGTGGGGAATACTTATGTACTTGAACCTGCTCTTGAATTGGAAATGATTACTCTATTGAAGTTATTTAGTGCATTGGATGGGGTCCTAATTTGGATCAAGACTACTTATGCCTTCACACTTAGGTATGAGAGTGTTCATGTGATACTTGAAATAAGGGAGGCCTTGTGATTGTTTGAATGTGGAACCATTGAGGGCTTACATATGAGGTTGTTTAAGTGTATTGGTTCCTACGCTCTACCCCTTTGCCAATGTTTCTTACTTAGCCAAGTATCTATTGCTTTGATGGGTTACAAACCCTTGGTTAATTTGTGTGATGCTTGGTTATATGTTAAATTTGTGCAACCTTGGCATGGTGATGAAATTATTATTGCTAATGCTAACCCTCATGCTATGAGGATCTTTGTAGTGTTTACTTCCCCTATGGTTTTGAAATGTATGGATTCGAGGACGAATCCTTTTCAAGAAGGGGAGAATGATGTAAAATGGAATAAATCAAGGATATCCATTCACGAACCTCAATTCTTTGATGGAGTGTTCACAAGGATGGAGGTTGTTTGGCATATATGGATGCCAACGAGGGAGTTCCATGCCTTGCATGGGAACATATGCACCTTGAACGAGCTCCCAGTTGGGCAACACCATGCTTGGATGATAGCTTGGAGCATGGGACGCCTAACGAAGCGAGGAGGAGCAAGTGAAGAATGTGCTCTATTCGGCGAGCTGAAGGACACTTCGGCGACTCGCCAATATCCCTTTGGCGAGGGTTCCCAAGTTCGCCAACTTCCCAAGGATCTACAAAGGGGAAACCTGCTCACTAGGTGAGCTGAAGACCATTGGCGCATCGCCAAGTGGATTGGGCGATGTTTCCCAGATCGCCCAAAGTTCCTCGCCGAGTTCATTGGGCGCATCGCCGAGCCATTAGGTGAGCCCGACTTGGCTCGCCCATTGGCCCATTTCGAGTCACTTTTGGGCCTATCTATGTAATAATGCCTAATACTATAAACAGGCCTTTAGGGTTTCATTTTAGACTTAGACTATTATGAATATTGATGAATGATAAATTTAACTACTTGTGTGAGTGTTGAAAGCTTTGTAAGCTTTTATTGAATATTGTTTAGAAATGAGGGTTGCTTGAGCTATCGATTCCCTTGGGGTCTTCGTAAGAAGTAGGTGCTATTGTAGGATTAACGGATCGAGGTCATTGGGTTTAATATACCCTTTGACTGCTTTTTGTTACCTCTTGTGTGTTGATACGCTCAAATTACACCTCCCTAAAGAAGCATAAGCGGTCGTTATCAAGTAAAGAACCCAACTTGTAGGTTGGGGTCGATCCCACGAGGAAAATGGTTTAGACTTAACTTCAACCAAATTATATTCGTTTAGTCAAATTACTTCCAGAAAAAAGTAATTAAAGGGGGGGATTTGTGAAACGAATTGTAGGAATTCAGTAAGAAATCAGTAAACAAAAGTCAGTTTTTATTTGTTATCAAGATGAGAGAATTAATTATGGTATACGTGTTCCCCACAAGCTCATAATGCAGTAATCCTAGTAATAGCAATCCTTTCCTAGTGTATTTCATTCAAAGTGATAAATTAGGTATCTGTAAATCCTTGGTCCGGCATCTAGAAAATTTCACCCCGCACCTTGGTTTTGCTACGTGTGTATAATTTACTAACCCTTACCTTTACCTTATATTAGACATCACATTAATGTTTCGGTTAGTTATTACTTCGCACCAATCGACACTAGACTATTAGATAGTATCACACTAAATCTATGTTGATAATTCTTTTCTTGTTGATTACCTCCTTGGTCCGGTAAGTAACAACAAGGCGAGTTTTAACGTTTGCAACAGCTAAAAATACTTCTAAACGAAAGAATTATTATTGCATGCACTACACTATTCAAGAGTTGCTTATTTACTATTCGTACTTTGTTAATCACTCTTGGTTCCCACAACCCTAGTTGTGGAGTTTAGTTACCCATAATCATATGAACACAATTCATTGTTTTCGAAGAAAGAATTATGAACTTACGTAAGAAGAATAATAAACTCAGAAATTCAACTTGAATTGCAAGTCCAAAATCTTCAAAATGATCTTATGAAATTAATAATTGCTAAAGTTGCAAGTTAATTTCCCAAGTCAAGAACTAGAATAATAGTAATAAAATCCAACACCAAAAACGAGGTTTACATTCCCTATTTATAGAAAACAAGTCCTAACTAAAAAGGGAAAAAAAATTAGGAAAGTTTGTTCAGGCACGCATCTTCAATCCACGAGTCTGACTCACAGACCGTCAATGGATCTACTGTCCGTGAGTCCCTTTCGTCAGCCACGACTTAGAAAATATTTCAGCTTCCAAATATCAGCTTCTCTGAAGCAAATGACGGGACTGCAGTACGGACCGTAGATCAACACTTAGAATCTTAAAAAAAAATCAAGTATTGGAACCCTCGCAGTATCAATCTACGGATCAACAGTACGGTCCGTAGATCAATCTACGGGACCATTAATGGCCATCGTGGTTCCACACCTGGTCACATTTCCCTAATTTGCTTTCCATGCCTTGCCTGCTGATCTACGACCACCATCTACGGAGCGTTAATGGACCTACGGTCCGTAGATCACCTCCATAGATGCCCTTTTCTGCATTTCTTTCAGCTGTCTCTTTATTTTCGCACCTGAACATCTTTCCTCCAAAATATGATCAAAACACATAAAAACCAATACAAAAAGGCCCTAGAAACACATACCTTGTAAGTGAAATGTATTAGAAATACCATAAACTCACGGTTTATCATGTGTCTATCTATTTATCTTGATTAGGTGCTTGTTTAGGGATTGTAATTGGAGGTTTTAGAATTTAATACATCCTTTAGTTGCCAATTTTTCCTCTTCTTGTTTCTCTTCTTCTATCTTTCTTTTGTTTCCGTTGTTAGTTGTCATTCTTTTTGTGAGAATTACATCAGTTTTGATCTGGAATTTATGGCGGGAAAATCCCTAAATTGGGTATTAGGATCCCGGGTTTGGTCTAGGGTTATTGGATTTGTTATAATCCGGATAATTAGACCTTTGATTGTTGATCCTTGCGTTAGTTATATGTTTTTAGACCACGAACAAGAGGAAGAATCCGGAAAGGGAAGATTCAAGTGCCTTAGGGGATTCAAGCTTGGATTCAAGGTAGGTGATAGTTGTGATTTCATGTTGGTGTGACATGTTTGTAATTGCTTCCTTATAATGCATTTATGTATGCGAATGTTGCATTATTGATCACCCTAATCGTAAATCAGGATAATTGAATAATTGTATGCCATGAATCACCTCTTGTTGTATGATTGTTGGAATATACATTGTGATTGTGATTGAGGTTTATTGAATGGGCGGGTGTCACGTTCCGGCATAACTAACTGGGATCGGATGCCACGTTCCGGCATAAATATGGGATCAGCTGCCACGTTTCGGCACAACGAACTAGGATCGGTTGCCACGTTCCGACATAAATGTAGGATCGGCTACCACGTTCCGGCATAACTAACTTGGATCATATTGCCATGTTTCGGCATAAATATAGCATTGAATTTCCACGTTACGACATGCTAACTGTTTGGGCTTGGGTTCCATGAGAGAACCATTGAATTGGGTTCCGTGAGAGGACCATTGAATTGTGTTGTGTATCTACATGTGATGAGTTTGTTCATATCTTATGATGATTGATATTGGAAGATGGTATATTGCTCTAAATTAATATAACTGTGATATGTGAGAATCGTGAAGTTGTTCATTGTTCGTATATGTTGATGATATTGTATATGTTTGATATGTGCATGTGATTATATTGTTGTATTGACTAATGTATGTTACACTTATTGGGATAGTCGCATGATTGTACTAGTAGACTGTGGTTGTGTACTAATACTGCACTTGCTCTTTCTTTGTTGAGTACAGGGCATCTTCATGTGGCTATTGATAGACTTCAGCTAGGTGACTATTGAGCGTGACCGGATTCAAGAGTGAGTCAGTTCTTTCGGGCTGCCATGGATCTTTCTTGTTTAAGTTCACTCTTTTCAAACTTATACTTAAACATCTTTCGGGCTGCCATGGATCTTTCTTGTTTAAGTTCACTCTTTTCAGACTTATACTTTTTGTTTAAGGTGTTGTTTAGTTTCGGGGTTGTACCCCTTGTTCTTAGACTTGTCGTTAGTAGAGTTTTGGTACATTGACTTTCAGGTTCTAGGTTAATTCTTCCGCATTTGTTAGTTATTGTTGAACTTTTGTTAGAGTTTATGGAAACTCTATTTTTTTTCCTTTGTATTTGACTTCTATGTCTTAGTTTATAGATTTATTGCTTGGTTTGGGTTGTAGTAGTGGTTCTCCCACCGGATGGTTAGTGTGGGTACCAATCACGACGGTCTGGGTCGTGACATGTACATTGTTAGGAGATCACAAACAACTGGGCTTTTATAGTAAACATGTGATTATAAACTTATTAATTGGTATACAAACTTAAAAAAATAAAATAAAATAAGCATATATATATATATATATATATATATATATAAAATTCATATCTTTTAGGATAAGAGTAGTTCTTGAAAAAATATACAGATACGTCACCTTGAATTTTGTTGATTAAAGCTTAAATAATTTTAGGATGACGTTTCTAGATGTACATTGTTATGAGATCACGTATAGAAATGATGAAAAGATCGATTACAAAAGAATTGTAAAAAGAACTCAATAATATTTCTGACGGAATATATTCAAGTGATAATGCGTTAATTCTTACACTATTTAACAACACGTCATAATTGTTAAGTCTAATTCCATTAGAGGGAAGGGAACAATTATCGATAACTATTTCAATTACGAGTATATATAATAACTTGTGCAGCATAAAATAATAGATAAGGATTTTATTGAATCGAGCTTCCATCACCGTGATTGAATTAGGTACAATATATTTCCTTAAATAATCATTACCGATTGATTGCAAATTTACTATTTTCTCTTCTTTGTCTATGTAACAATTTTAAACTTTTAGTGATGAATTCTATTCATTCAAATTCTTTTAGGGTAGAATCTTCCCAAACTTTTATGGTCATTTAATTTCTCACTATCTTACCTTGACATTATGAATGATATCATGTAATTGTGTAAGTATGTATTTATATTAATATATATTAAATATAGAAGTCTTCGACTTGGACTTGGGGCTTGGGCTTGGATCGGAACTTAAAATAAATATTTTTTATAAAGCTTAAATATTTGCTCTATAGATAACAACGTTTTTACAGACAAGAATAATATATATAGAAAGAAGGTTATATCATATAGATATCTGTTATGCAATACAAACTGTACAAAATAGGTCCAAATTAAAGTGCCAAAGAGACAAAATAACTCAAGATAGAGATAATGATAGTTTTTGTTCACTCAATAATAATATTTTGATCATCACTTTTGAGAAATCTTTTCACAATATCCAGGCATTGTTGCAAAACGGTATTCCTCCATGATTCGCCAACAACTTATTTTCTATCTCCTTCGAAAACGTCAGTAGCAATAATATGATGCACCAACCACATTTTCTTATTTAATAATCGTTCAATCCTGTCAAGTTGGTGACAAATTAATAAACTAGTATTACACTTGATGTTAGCAATTGACGATTGAAGAAGCATCTTCTTTGATTCATCATCTTCGTCTATATTTGTTTCTACTCTTAAATATCTGTCCATTTTGGGGACACCAATGGACCATCTAATTCCTTTGGTGTAATCTGCATCTTGAATGAAAATCTGCCGCACCTCATCCACTAGCCCTGCATGTAACATAAATTTAAAGAAGAGTTTTATTTAGTGAAACATAGATTTGCTAACCAAAAATATTATTAAGAAAATTATATAAGAAAAGTTTTTAGCTAGATGCATGATTATATCTTGATTGATACATAAAACAATTACAAAAATTACTTGCACTGACCATTTGATCAACCCTCATGTCAACTCTATGGTTCAAGACTGGTTGCTCTACATCAATCCAAATAAAGCAAGTATCATACCAATATTTGAACATCGACATAGGGTCTTCCACAGGTTTTTTAATATACGAATTTGACCCTCCAACAATGATTGGAACACATTGACTCTTCAAAAAAATTTCTATGTAGAATATAGCTTGCAAACAAAATTCTTCAACTCTGAAGCCAGAATTTGGCTCAATTTCACCTAAGAAAATGTGATAAAATTAACTTTCTCAAAATTGGAATAAATAATTTTTTAATAGTAAAATATATTTTCCTATGGAATCTACTATTACTACTATTAAATTATCTAGGTAGTCATTCGATATATATATTGTTGGAAATAAATATATATACCTAACAAATAGGCGTCATACACCCTGTTTCTCAGTGTGTGTGATCTTGTTCGCAATAATTTGAAGTCCTTTATATACTTGCATTTTGTCTGAGTTGACTATTTCTCCTCGAAAATGGGTGGCAAGGTTAACAGAGAGATGGGATTTTCATGTTCATGTTGCTTCCATTATCAACACCATTTTCTTCTTGTTGAACTTGTTATTGTTGATAAAAATATTCATTTTAGCTACACGTAAAATAAAATAAAAATAATAATTAGCTTACAATAGTAAATAATCTCATGAAAACCACTCATGCATACAGTCAAATTTAAAAAATCTTGTAAATATAAAGTTAATAAGTAGAAAAATTGCTTGAGATGGAATATACTATGTAAAAAAAAATATTTTTCTTGATGGTGACTATGAAAGAAATTGCAATCAGGTTTTATAGTAAAATCTGTTTGTGGACTTATTAATTGACATACCACATTCAAAATTACTAATATCTTTTAGGATAAGAATTACTCTTGATAAATTTATAGATATTTCAACTTGAATTTTGGTAATTATTATTAAATATATTTTAGGATAAAGTAATTAGATGTACATTGTTAGGAGATGACATACAACTGCGCTTTTATAATAAAAATGTGATTATAAACTTATGAATTGGTATACCATATATATATATATATATATATATAATTCATATCTTTTAGGATAAGAATAGTTCTTGAAAAAATATACAGATACGTCACCTTGAATTTTGGTGATTAAGCTTAAATAATTTTAGGATGACCTTTCTAGATGTACATTGTTATGAGTTCACATACAGAATTGACGAAAAGATCGATTACAAAAGGATTGTAAAAAGAACTCAATAATATTTCTGACGGAATATATTCAAGTGATAATGCGTCAATTCTTACACTATTTAACAACACATCATAAGTGTTAAGTCTAATTCCATTAGAGGGAAGGGAAAAAATATCAATAACTATTTCAATTACGAGTATTTATATTAACTTGTGCAACATATAATAATAGATAAAGATTTTATCGAATCAAGATTTCATCAACGTGATTGAATTAGGTAGAACATATTTCCTTAAATGGAGGTTGTTTGGCATGTATGGATGCCAAGGAGGGAGTTCCATGCCTTGCATGGGATTATATGCACCTTGAAGGAGCTCCCAGTTGGGCAACACCATGCTTGGATGATAGCTTGGAGCATGGGAGGCCTAACGAAGCGAGGAGAAGCAAGTGAAGACACTACTCCATTCGGCGAGCTGAGGGACACTTTAGCAACTTGCCAAAATCCCTTTGGCGAGGGTTCCCAAGTTCGCCAACTTCCCAAGGAGCTACAAAGGGGAAACCTGCTCACTAGGCGAGCTGAAGACCATTGGCGCATCGCCAAGTGGATTGGGCGATGGTTCCCAGACCGCCCAAAGTTCCAGCAAAGTTCCTCGCCAAGTTCATTGTGCGAATCGCCGAGCCATTAGGTGAGCCCGACTTGGCTCACCCATTGGACCATTTTGAGTCACTTTTAGGTCCATCTATGTAATAATGCCTAATACTATAAATAGGCGTTAAGGGTTTCATTTTAGACTTAGACTATTTTGAATATTGATGAATGATAAATTTAACTACTTGTGTGAATGTTGAAAGCTTTGTAAGCTTTTGTTGAACATTCTTTAGAAATGAGGGTTGCTTGCGCTATCGATTCCCTTGGGGTCTTCGTAAGAGGTAGGTGCTATTGTAGGATTAATGGATCGATGTCATTGGGTTTAATATACCCTTTGATTGCTTTTTGTTTCCTCTTGTGTGTTGATACGCTCAAATTACACCTCCCTAAAAAAGCATAAGCGATCGTTATCAAGTAAAGAACCCAACTTGTAGGTTGGGGTCGATCCCACGAGGAAAATGGTTTAGACTTCACTTTAACCAACAATTATATTCGTTTAGTCAAATTACTTCCAGAAACAAGTAATTAAAGGGGGGGGGGTATTTGTGAAACAAATGGTAGGAATTCAGTAAGAAATCAGTAAACAAAAGTAAATTTTTGTTTGTTATCAAGATGAGAGAATTAATTAGGGTATACGTGTTCCCCACAAGATCATAATGCAGTAATCCTAGTAATAGCAATCCTTTCCTAGTGTATTTCATTCAAAGTGATAAGTTAGGTATCTGTAAATCCTTGGTCTGGCATCTAGAAAATTTCACCCCGCACCTTGGTTTGGCTACGTGTGTATAATTTACTAACCCTTACCTTTACCTCATATTAGACATCATATCAATGTTTGGCTTAGTTATTACTTCGCACCAATCGGCACTAGACTATTAGATAGTATCACTCTAAATCTATGTTGATAATTTTTTTCTTGTTGATTACCTCCTTGGTCCGGCAAGTACTAACAAGGTGAGTTTTAACGTTTGCAACAACTAAAAAGACTCTAAACGAAAGAATTATTATTGCATGCACCACACTATTCAAGAATTGCTTATTTACTATTCATTCTTTGTTAATCACTCTTGGTTCCCACAACCCTAGTTGTGGAGTTTAGTTACCCATAATCATATGGGCACAATTCATTGTTTTAGATGAAAGAATTATGAACTTACGTAAGAAGAATAATAAACACAGAAATTCAACTTGAATAGCAAGTCCAAAATCTTCAAAATGATCTTATGAAATTAATAATTGCTAAAGTTGCAAGTTAATTTCCCAAGTCAAGAACTAGAATAATAGTAATAAAATCCAACACCAAAAACGAGGTTTACATTCCCTATTTATAGAAAACAAGTCCTAACTAAAAAGGGAAACAAAATTAGGAAAGTTTGTTCAGGCATGCATCTTCATTCCACGAGACTGACTCACAGACCGTCAATGGATCTACTGTCCGTGAGTCCCTTCTGTCAGCCAAGACTTAGAAAATATTTCAGCTTCCAAAAATCAGCTTCTCTGAAGCAAACGACGGAACTGCAGTACGGACCGTAGATCAACACTGAGAATCTTTAAAAAAAAATCAAGTACTGGAACCCTCGCAGTATCAATCTACGGGACCGTCAATGGCCACCGTGGTTCCACACCTGGTCACATTTCCCTGATTTTCTTTCCATGCCTTGCCTGCTGATCTACGACCACCATCTACGGAGCGTCACTGGACCTACGGTCCGTAGATCACCTCCGTCAATGCCTTTTTCTGCATTTCTTTCAGCTGTCTCTTTACTTCCGCACCTGAACATCTTTCCTGCAAAATATGATAAGAATACATAAAAACCAATACAAAAAGGCCCTAGACACACACAACTTGTAAGTGAAATGTATTAGAAATACCGTAAACTCACGGTATATCATGTGTCTATCTATTCATCTTGATTAGGTGCTTGTTTAGGGATTGTAATTGGAGGTTTTAGGATTTAATACATCCTTTAGTTGCCAATTGTTCCTCTTCTTCTATCATTCTTTTGTTTCCGTTGTTGTTTGTGATTCTTTTTGTGAGAATTACATCAGTTTTGATCTGGAATTTATGGCAGTAAAAGCCCAAAATTGGGTATTCGGATCCTGGGTTTGGTCTAGGGTTATTGGATTTGTTATAATCCAGATAATTAGACCTTTGATTGTTGATCCTTGCGTTAGTTGTAAGTTTTTAGACCACGAACAAGAGGAAGAATCCAGAAAGGGAAGATTCAAGTGCCTTAGGGGATTCAAGCTTGGATTCGAGGTAGGTGATGGTTGTGATTTCATGTTGGTGTGACATGTTTCTAATTGCTTCCTTATAATGCATGTATGTATGCGAATGTTGCATTATTGATCACCCTAATCGTAAATCAGGATAATTGAATAATTGTATGCCATAAATTACCTCTTGTTGTATGATTGTTGGAATATACATTGTGATTGTGATTGAGGTTTATTGAATGGGCGAGTGTCATGTTCCGGCATAACTAACTGGGATCAGTTGCCACATTACGGCATAAATATGGGATCAGCTAACACGTTTCGGCATAACAAACTAGGATCAGTTGCCACGTTCCAATAAAAATATAGGATCGGCTGCCACGTTCTGGCATAACTAACTTGGATCAGATTGCCACGTTCTGGCATTAATATGGGATCTGATTTCCACATTACGACATACTAACTGTTTGGGTTTGGGTTCCATGAGAGGACCATTGAATTGGGTTCCGTGAGAGGACCATTGAATTGTGTTGTGTATCTACATGTGATGAATTCGTTCATATCTAATGATGATTAATATTGGAATACGGTATATTGCTCTAAATTGATATAACTGTGATATGTGAGAATCGTGAAGTTGTTCATTGTTCGTATATGTTGATGATATTGTATATGTTCGATATGTGAACGTGATTATATTTTTGTACTGACTAATGTATGTTACCCTTATTGGGATAGCCGCGTGATTCTACCAGTACACTGTGGTTGTGTACTAATACTGCACTTGCTCTTTCTTTGTTGAGTACAGGGCATCTTCATGTGGCTATTGATAGACTTCAGCTAGGTGACTATTGAGCATGACCAGATTCAAGAGTGAGCCAGTTCTTTCGGGCTACCATGGATCTTTCTTGTTTAAGTCCACTCTTTTCAGACTCAGACTTTTTGTTTAAGGTGTTGTTTAGTTTCGGGATTGTACCCCTTGTTCTTAGACTTGTCGTTAGTAGAGTTTTGGTACATTGACTTTTAGGTTCTAGGTTAATTCTTCCGCATTTGTTAGTTATTGTTGCACTTTTATTAGAGTTTATGGAAACTTTATTTTCTTTCCTTAGTATTTGACTTCTATGTCTTAGTTTATTGATTTATTGCTTGGTTTGGGTTGTAGTAGTGGTTCTCCCACCGGATGGTTAGTGTGGGTGCCAATCACGACTGTCTGGGTCGTGACATGTACATTGTTAGGAGATAACAAACAACTGGGCTATTATAGTAAAAATGTGATTATAAACTTATTAATTGGTGTAGAGAATTAAAAAAATAAAATAAAGTAAGAATATATATATATATATATATATATATATATATATAATTCATATCTTCTAGGATAAGAATAGTTCTTGAAAAAATATACAGATACGTCATCTTGAATTTTGCTGATTAGGTTTAAATAATTTTAGGATGACGTTTCTAGATGTACATTGTTATGAGATCACGTATAGAATTGCAGAAAAGATCGATTACAAAAGAATTGTAAAAAGAACTCAATAATATTTCTGACGGAATATATTCAAGTGATAATGCGTTAATTCTTACACTATTTAACAACACGTCATAATTGTTAAGACTAATTCCATTAGAGGGAAGGGAACAATTATCGATAACTATTTCAATTACGAGTATATATAATAACTTGTGCAACATATAATATTAGACAAGGATTTTATTGAATCAAAATGGTATTCTTCCATGATTCTCCAACAACTTCTTTCCTATCTCTTTTGAAAACGTCAGTAGCAATAATATGATGCACCAACCACATTTTCTTATTTAATAATCGTTCAATCCTATCAAGTTGGTGACAAATTAATAAACTAGTATTACACTTGATGTTAGCAATTGACGATTGAAGAAGCATCTTATTTGATTCATTACCTTCGTCTATATTTGTTTCTACTCTTAAATATCTGTCCATTTTGGGGACACCAATGGACCGTCTAATTCCTTTGGTGTAATTTGCATCTTTAATGAAAATCTGCCGCACCTCATCCACTAGTCATGCATGCAACATAAATTTAAAGAAGAGTTTTATTTAGTGAAACATATATTTGATAACCAAAAATATTATTAATAAAATTATATAAGAAAAGTTTTTAGCTAGATGCATGATTATATCTTGATTGATACATAAAACAATTACAAAAATTACTGCATTGACCATTTGATCAACCCTCATGTCAACTCTATGGTTCAAGACTGGTTGCTCTACATCAATCCAAATAAAGCTAGTATCATAGTTATATTTGAACATCAACACAGGGTCTTCCACAGGTATTTTAATGTACGAATTTGACCCTCCAACAATAATTGGAAGATATTGACTCTTCAAAAAATATTCTATGTAAAAAATAGCTTGCAAACAAAAATCTTCAGCAGTGAAGCCGGAATTTGGCTCAATTTCAACTAAGAAAATGTGATCAATTTAACTTTCTCAAAATTGGAATAAATAAATTTTTAATAGTAAAATGTATTTTCCTCTGGAATCTACTAGTACTACTACTAAATTATCTAGGTAGTCATTCGATATAAATATTGTTGGAAATAAATATATATACCTAACAATTAGTGTCATACACCCTGTTTCTCAGTGTGTGTGATTTTGTTTGCAATAATTTCAAGTCCCTTATATACTTACCATTTTCTTCTTGTTGAACTTGTTATTGTTGATAAAAATATTCATTTTAGCTACACGTAAAATAAAATAAAAATAATAATTAGCTTACAATAGTAAATAATCTCATGGAAACCACTCATCCATAGAGTCAAATTTAAAAAATCTTGTAGATATAAAGTTAATAAGTAGAAAAATTGCTTGAAATGGAATATACTATGTAAAAAAAAATATTTTTCTTGATGGTGACTCTGAAAGAAATTGCATTCAGGTTTTATAGTAGAATCTGTTTGTGGACTTATTAATTGACATACCATATTAAAAATTACTAATATCTTTTAGGATAAGAATGACTTTTGATAAATTTATAGATATTTGAACTTTAATTTTGGTAATTATTATTAAATATATTTTAGGATAAAGTTATTAGATGTACATTGTTAGGAGATCACATACAACTGCGTTTTTATAATAAAAATGTGATTATAAACTTATTAATTGGTATACCATATATATATAATTTATATTTTTTAGGATAAGAATAGTTCTTGAAAAAATATACAGATACGTCACCTTGAATTTTGGTGATTAAGCTTAAATAATTTTAGGATGACCTTTCTAGATGTACATTGTTACGAGATCACATACAAAATTGACGAAAAGAGTAATGTGAACTGGTCTTCTTTCCAACATAAGTAGAGAGGACCTCTTCCATCATCTGCTAGTGTACCTGCACCAAGGAACAAATGTGAGTACAATAGTCAAAATTCTCAGAACTTCAGAGCTAGACCTGCGCATTCGCAAGGTAGTACGGCTCAAAGGGGTACTAAGATTCCTACATGTCCCAAGTGTGGTAGGAGTCACTCAGGGGGTGTGTGGTGATGTCTCCACTGGTTGCTTCAAGTGTGTCCAGAACGGTCATTTTATGAGAGAGTGTCCTAAGAACAGGCAGAGTAGTGGTAATGGGGACAATAGAGTCCAGTCTTCTTTAGTTGCTACACCAGACAGAACTGCATCTAGATGAGCTAATTCAAGGGCAAGCGGAGAAGGAAACCGCTTATATGCTATCAACAGTCGCCAAGATTGAGAGGATTCACCATATGTTGTCACTGGTATGATTCAAGTCTTTGACTTTGTTGTTTATGCCTTGCTAGATCCAATAGCGAGTTTATCTTTTGTAACTCCATATGTTGCTATGAACTTTGATGTTATTCCTGAGCAACTTAGTGAACCATTCAGTGTCTCTACGCCTGTTGGTGAGTCTATTCTAGCAGAGAGAGTATCGTGATTGTCTCATTTTCGACAATCACAAGAGTACCATGGCTGATTTAATTGAGTTAGACATGCTAGTTATTGATGTCATTCTTGGTATGGACTGGCTTCATGCCTCTTATGCCTCAGTTGATTGTAGAACTCGAGTAGTCAAGTTTCTGTTTCCGAATGAGCAAGTCTTAGAGTGGAAAAGCAGTTCAGCAATGCCTAAGGGTCATTTTATTTCGTACCTTAAGGCAAGAAAGTTTGTTTCTAAGGGGTGTGTCTATCACTTAGTCCAAGTTAATAACTCAAGTATTGAGGTACATCCTATTCAGTCAGTTCCTACAGTAAAAGAGTTTCCTGAAGTCTTTCATGATGACCTTACCGGAGTCCCTCCTGAAAGAGAAATAAACTTCAGTATAGACATCATTCCAGATACTCATCCTCCCGCTATTCCACCATATAGAATGGCACCAGTAGAATTGAAAGAGTTGAAGGAGAAGTTAAAAGATCTGTTAGATAAGGGCTTCATTCGACCAAGTATCTCGCCTTGGGGAGCTACAGTCTTGTTTGTGAGAAAGAAAGATGGTTCCCTTAGGATGTGTATAGATTACCGTCAGTTGACTAAAGTTACCATCAAGAATAAGTATCCTCTCCCGAGAATCGATGATCTTTTCTATCAGCTTAAGGGTGCTTCCCGTTTCTCGAAAATTGACCTCAGATCAAGCTACCACCAGTTGAGAGTAAGGGAATGTGATATTCCCAAGACAGCATTCAGGACCTATTATGGTCATTATGAGTTTAAGGTCATGTCATTCGGTTTGACCAATGCACCTGCAGGGTTCATGGACATTGTGAATAGAGTCTTTAAACCTTATTTAGATATGTTTGTTATCGTCTTCATTGATGACATACTAATTTATTCAAGGAATGAAGAAGATCATGCTAGTCATCTCAGAATAATTCTTCAGACTTTGTAAGATAAGGAGTTGTATGCCATGTTCTATAAGTGTGAGTTCCGACTTGAGTCTATGGCATTCTTAGGCCATATTGTGTCTGGAGAGGGAATTAAAGTTGATACTCAAAAAATTGAGGCAGTACATAATTGACCTAGATCCACATCTCCAACTGATAGTAGGAGTTTCTTGGGTTTGGCTGGCTATTATAGAAGGTTTGTAGAGGGTTTCTCGTCCATTTCGTCACATTTGACGAAGTTGACTCAGAAAACAGTGAAATTTCAATGGTCTGAAGGTTGTGAGAAAAGCTTTCAAGAATTGAAATAGAGGTTGACTACTGCTCAGTGTTGACCTTACCAGAAGGTACTCAAGGTTTTGTGGTGTATTGTGATGCATCTAGAGTTGGCCTGGTTTGTGTTTTAATGCAGAATGACAAAGTTATAGCTTACGCCTCCAGACAGTTGAAAGTTCATGAAAATAACTACCCAACCCATGACTTAGAGTTGGATGCTGTAGTATTCGCTTCAAAGATATGGCGTCGTTATTTGTATGGTGTTCATGTTGATATATTCACTGATCATAAGAGCCTTCAATATGTGTTCACTTAGAAAGAGCTTAATCTCATATGAAGGAGGTGGTTAGAATTACTCAAGGATTATGACAAGAGTATTCTTTACCACCCAGGTAAGGCTGATGTGGTTGCTGATGCTTTAAGCAAGTTATCTATGGGTAGTACAGCCCATGTTGAGGAAAAAAAGAGAGATTTAGCAAAAGATGTGCATAGACTTGCACGCTTAGGAGCCCGACTTATGGATTCCACAGAAAGAGGAATAGTGGTGACGAATGGGGTTGAATCATCACTAGTGTCAAAAGTAAAAGAAAAGCCAGACCAAGATCCCATTTAGCTAGACTTAAAGGCAAATGTTCATAAGCAAAGAGTATTAGCTTTTGAACAAGGGGGATATGGTGTATTGAGATATCAAGGTAGATTGTGCGTACCTATGGTGGATAGACTCCAAGAGAGGGTCAAGGAGAAAGCTCATAGCTCCAGATATTCCATTCATCTGGGTTCCATAAATATGTATTGCGATTTGAGAGAAGTGTATTGGTGGAATGGCATGAAGAAGGGCATTGCAGAGTTTGTTGCTAAGTGTCCAAATTGCCAACAAGTGAAAGTACAGCACTAAAGGCCCGATGGTTTGGCTAAAAATATAGAACTTCCGAAATGGAAGTGGGAGATGATAAATATTGATTTCATCATAGGTTTGCCAAGGTCTCATAGACAACATGATTCTATTTGGGTGATTGTCGACAGAATGACAAAATCAGCCCACTTTTTTCTGGTAAAGACTACCTATTCAGCTGAGGATTATGCCAGGTTATATATTCAAGAATTATTAAGACTTTATGGGGTTTCGGTCTCCACTATTTCAGACAGAGGTGCGTAATTTACTACACAATTTTGGAAGTCATTCCAGAAAGGTTTGGGTTCAAAGGTGAACTTGAATACTGCTTTTCACCCTCAGACAGATGGTCAAGCAGAGCGCACTATTCAATCCTTAGAGGATATGTTGAGGGCTTGTGTGATTGATTTCAAAGGTAATTGGGATGATCACCTATCTCTCATTGAGTTTGCTTACAACAATAGTTACCACGCTAGCATCCAAATGTCTCATTATGAAGCTCTTTATGGGAGAAGATTCAAATTTCCTATTGGATGGTTTGAAGTTGGTGAAACAGGGTTGATAGGACTAGATTTAGTCCATCAAGCTATGTAGAAGGTTAAAGTGATTCAAGAGAGGTTGAAAACGGCACAGAGTAGTCAGAAATCCTACACTGATGTTAGGAGAAAGGTGTTAGAGTTTGAAGTAGATGATTTGGTATATCTAAAGGTTTCACCCATGAAGGGTGTTATGAGGTTTGGTAAAAAGGGGAAACTTAGTCCTCGGTATATTGGGCCTTATCGAATATTCAAAAGGATGGGCAATGTAGCTTATGAGTTGGAGCTACCACAAGAGCTAGCAGCGGTTCATCCGGTGTTTCACATCTCCAAGTTGAAGAAGTGCATGGGCGATCCTTCATTGATCATACCAACTAAAAATATTGAGATCAAGGATATCTTATCTTATGAGGAGGTTACGGTCCAGATTCTAGATTGCCAAGTTTGCAAGTTAAGGACAAAAGAGGTTGCACCAGTCAAAGTCCTTTGGAGGAACCAATATGTTCAGTAAGCTACTTGGGAAGCTGAGGAGGATATGAAGAAGAGATATCCACCTGTCTGAATCCGGAGAAAATGCAGACCAAGGTACTAATTTTCTTCTTAGTACTCTTTAAATTATGAGTGAGAAAGTTGTTTGTTGAATTTGATTGTTGGGTGTTGAACTAGATGTCACCACCCTTAGCCTAGTAAGAGTAATCTCATTCGAGGACGAATGTTCCCAAAGGGGAGATATTGTAACATCTCACAACTTGAAATAGCTAGAAAGAAGCTACGAACTTGAAATAATCATATAGGAAAGTATAAGGAAATCTGGAAATTTTTAAGTAAGTTAAAGTTGAGATTTTGGTTAACTTCAATCGGCCATAACTCCTAGCTCAAGATGATTTAGGTGTAGTTTCATATATGGTTGTAAATCTCTTGTAAATATCTTTCCAACGCCACCAAGTTTACGCAATTCCGAGTTTGGCTAAGCTAGTTACGTCCTTTGGAAGTTGGGCAATTCGAATAAAGAAATGCCCAATCCGGATTTTTAAAGGGTAGTTTGGTCTTTTCCTTACCCAATTAATTAAATCCATTGTTAGTAAAATAATTGTGGTCAACACTGAGTTAGTTTATTTTACGCTTTTGAAAATTAGAGTTAGGGTTTTTGGAGAAAGAACGCAAGAGAAAGGAGAATAAGAAAAGCAAGATTCGCCAAGAACGATCGATTTTGGTGGTGGATTAGCCAAGGAAATTGATCCTACAAGGTATGTGAGTCTCTCATAGCATTGGGCTTATTTACCCACGTACCAAACATGTTTAGTTCAGCGTAGTTCATCCTAAAAGAGTTTGAATGTTGATGTTCTTGACATGAATTCTTGAACTTGAATGTTGTTCTTGAATTGGGTTGAATTATGTAGTTTTTTAGATCTTTACGTTGTGTTTTAGAGTTACCTTGAGTTAGGTTCTTGAGTACAAATGTTGGGTATCGTGATTTGAAATGAATTTGAGGAAAATATTCGAGTTTAGGTGAACTGGGGCTGGAAAACGAAGAAGGTAAATGTCGAGCAGACTTCTTCAAACAAGTCTGCGTCGCGGACTTGTTCCCCCAGTGAACAAAATTTGACTTTTCATCGCGGACAGGACGCGGATTCTTCTGTCTCAAAATTAATTTTTGCGAGTATTTATTTAGAATCATCTACGCATCGCGGATTTGTTTCAGGACGGTGATTTCGTAACTTCTCTCAAGTTTACCTATTCGAAATCATTCCTAAACATCATGAGGTCTTTCCAAACACAAATAATAATCCTTGAATCCATAATTCAATTCAAGGATCGGTTAAGAGTCAAGTCTAGAGCAGTTAAGATCAAAGTCAAGAGCAGTTAAGATCAAAGTCAAGAAAAGTCAAGAGTCAAGTTAAGATAAGTTCCTAAAGTTTTCAAAAGGTCTTCCACAAATTATGTAACTTTATTTTAAGACTTAAGTTTTGAGTTCAGTAAAGAGTTAAGTTGAAGTTCTTTTCTTCAAAGAAGCATATGGGGATTAAGTATTTCCTCACAGAGATTTAAAATGTTTTTCACATTTAAATAAAAAAGGAAACTGAGTTTTCCAGAGAGCCTTCGAGCTAGTTTTCAGAAAGGAGTAATATCTTTCTAAATGAAGCAAGAAAGGAAACTAAAATTTCCAAGATAGCCTTTGAGCTAAGTTTTTGAGCACTAATCTCAAATCAGAGAAGAAGTATGTTTTTAAAACATAAGAGCTAGTATATTTTGGGAGTAGTATTGAGCACCGAATTGGGGACGAGCATGAGTTCAGATAATTTACGTCACCATAAAACCATGCAGCCACCATGGGTAGAAAAGGGTCATACTTTTTGGATAAATCCTTTTTGAAATAGACTAGTTGATCCATTAGGCAGTTCAAGTCCTATACCTTGGGCCGGGTATAGGATGCGCTGGAAGCTTGAGGAAGATCGATGTATCATCACTATAGTTCTTATGTGATGGTTGTCGGTTAGGGAAACTCCCAGAGAAGTTATTGTATTTTTATGTACATCAGTTTATTTTATTTTGACATATATTTCAGAGTTATGTTGTATCCTTGTATATACACAGAGTTGACATCATGTTTTAAAACAACTTTTCTTTATATTTCACTTGTTTTAAACTGCTTTATATTGAAATGAGTTCAGTTATGTTGAGTTGAGCCAGGTAAGTTCTTCAGTTTCTTTAAGATTCCTTTTCAAGCTTATGTTGTTTTAGCATTTCAACTCGCATAATCGTACATTCAATGTAGTGATACCAGTTGGCCTGCATCACCTTATGATGCAGACACACGTAACTAGGATCGGTATTTCAACACACCGTTGATCCAGTGAGCAGTACAGAGTCAGTCGGTGAGCCTCCTTGCATTCCAGAGGATCTATTTTCACTGCTTTCTAGTCTAGTTCATTAGGATGTTGTGGGGTTTGTCCCAACATCCATCTCAGTTGTTTTACAGGCTTGATAGATAGGCAGTCAGTTAGTTATTTCAATTGTTTTTACTTTTCATCTCTTATGTTAAAGACTTTAGTTTGCCTAAATTGCTAGTTAAATGTTCCTTTAAAACATTCTAGTTTCTTCGTAAATGTTTATGTGATGAGTTAAGTCTTCCGCTGAGTTAGTAAGTCAGGCCAAGGGTTCGCTTGGGGCCAGCAATGGTCTTTGAGTGTCAGTCCCAGGGTATAGGCTCGGGGCGTGACAATGGGACTATTACCTATTACCTATGAAGTCCATGAGTTGACTTGTTCATGCCCATAATTCCGCATGAACCCTATAAGTAGAACAGACTTGAGATGAGAGGTATCTTTGAGTCCGTGAGTTTAGTAGTTTATGGTCATAATTCTACCTGAACCCTATGATTTGAGCATTCTTTAAATGAGTAGTGTCATTGAAGTTCTTCAGTTCCAACTATTGAGTTCTACCTATGCTTATTGAAAACAATAGATTGAGTCGTTCCCCTCCATAATTCGACATGAACCATATTTTAGGAAGTCTTTTACAAATGTTTTCACTTTGTTTTAAGACTTAAGCTTGGAGTTGAGTAAAGAGTAAGAGTAAAGTTCATTTGAAATGGTATATGGGAAATAAGTATTCCCAACAGTGGATGTTTTCACATTTAAGATGACAGGAAACTGAGATTTCCAAAAGAGTTTTGAGCAATTTGAGTACCAAATCTATTAAGAGAATTTTTTTTTAGCAATTATCTCAAATTAAAGAAAAATTTATGTTTACAAACATTTGAGCGGAGTATTTTGGGAGTAGTATTTAACACCGATATGGGGACGAGTATGAGTTCAGATAACTGACGTCTCCATAAACCATGTAGCCATCATGGGTAGAAAGGATCATACTTTTTAGATGATTCCTTAGTGCTTTTTAGCATGGACTAGTGGATCCACTTAGTTAAGGCGTTCTATATGACGGCAAAGTAGAGGACAGTTCTGGCAGCGTGGGTAATATGTTGTGTCATCACTTAGGCTCATAGTGGTGGTTGTCGGTTAGATAAACTCCCACAAAGCTATATTGTATTTTTATATACACTGAGTATTATTGTATTTTTCAATACATTGAGTTGTTATCTACAGTTTTACAACTTTCCAGATTTATTGCATCTTTTGCTTTTGCTTTATCCTTAAGTATCATGAGTTGAGTATTTGAAATGGAGTATTCTTGAGTTGAGTATCTTGAGTTGATCTGTGTTTCATTGTGTCGAAAACATTATTGTTGTGTTTCACTGAGTTGAGAACTTTATTGTCGAGTTGAGTATCTTATCCTTGAGTACTTCTAAGTCAAGTATGTTTAAGTAATTTTAAGAACACTTGAGTATTCCTTGAGTTGAGTTGAACCATGTTTCTAATTTGAGTTGAGTGAGTTGAGAAGAGATAAGTATGTTTCCTTTTTATCAAGTTCAAGCTGATGTTATGCTTTAGAATTCCCCTTACATGCTCGTACATTCCACGTACTGAGCCATTTGGCCGGCATCCTTTCATGATGCAGATACAAGTATTCAGGGTCATCAATAGGAGCTTCGTTGATACCACATGGATGTCGAGTTAGCTATGGTGATCCTCCTTGCTTCCGGATGATTTCATTTACTTTCCAGTTATATCAGTTGTTGGGAGGTCGTGGGTCTTGTCCCGACTTCCATCTTTGTCATTTAGAGGTTTCATAGATAGACTGTAGAGTTTCAGAAGTCTATTCATTTATTTTATTAAATGTTTTAATTCTCCCTGTTTCCAGTGTGGTAATAAACTAGAAATCATGATTCAAATAATTCTAATACATAATAACTAACATAAATTTATTCAATCACATATATGATATTCAGGAATATATGAAATTAGTTCTGCATATTTTTTGAACAATATACCTTTGCCTCTTGCTTAGCCA
>JAJOOF010007796.1:0-19998 GCA_029582545.1 Solanum lignicaule | reverse complement strand
TATATATATATGGGAACATAGAAAAATTTTAAAATAAAATAACAAAAACATAATGGAAAACACGGACAAAAAAATGGAAAACATAGAAATTTAAATTAACCTACGTTGAAATAAATACATAACATGATAAAGTAGTTACTTTTTATTTGAATTTAAAAGTGGTTACCTAAAACTGCTCAACTTATCGTGTACACTTTATCTTTACATATTCATAAATAAACAAATAAATCCTATTAAAAGGCTTTTTTCAAAAAAACAGGCATCTACATTCTATATACTAATAAAACTAACACTACATTGCAAAATTGCAATGGTAAGGCAACACAAAGAATTCATCAATATTCATGCGCAAAGTAAGTAGTGTTTTGGGCATGCATATATGTGTCGCTCTACTCATGTGAAGAGATCATTTTTGATAAGTATGATTTAGTTGCTATCTCAATTGAGGACAATTCAGTTATAATCAGAAATTTTGTTAATTTTTTTTTTAGATTCTAGATATATTGTATGAATATTTGAGGCTATTTTTTATGTAATATATATTGAAGATATATTAAGGATGGAGACTTGCTTGAATCACACTGGACTAGACTACAGAAAAATTTACCCAATAATTATAAAGCACAAAACTTCAAACTTATAACTAATTTTTCAGTTTTAAAGTTTATCATTTTCATCATTATCATAACACAATCACTTTCAAAATATAATAAATTGTGTTCTTCAAGGTTAAACTTTTTCGCATATTTATTGCATGATATAGTAGAATTCAGAATCAAGGATGAATTATTTTACAACAAAAAGTAACTTAACGATTATAATTTTACGGTAATATTTCTAATAAAAGTTTTCTTCTTCTTCTTTTTACTTCTTCATCTTTTAACTTTCTCTTTAAATCGCATATGAAGATGATCAAACACATCAATGGAGGAAAGATTCACAAATATATTGAAGTTGTGATATTAAAAATAAAAATTAGGAATAAACTACTTACTTTCTCTCTCAAATATAATTCAATTTGTACTTTGGTATTCTTATTTATAATGTATTTTGTGTATCAAAAAATTACATCAGAAAAAATATACAAAATATGAGTGAAGATACTAAATCTTGAAGTTTGTTGGATTTTAGAGTATGAAGTTTATAAAAATAAAATGGAAAATACATAAATAAATTAAAAAGATAAAAAAAATCCTAATATAATCCACTAGAAAAATCACGAAAATGTACAATAGGATTTTGTTTTGGCTCTTTATACTTATTTTTAAAATTTTTAATAGGATTTACAATTGTCACACCCCTAACTAGAAAGGGGCAGACATCAAGGATATATACAAGCACCTGCTAAATATCTTACTAATCTCATGCCAAAGCTGTAGATTCATAAGCAGCGGAACCTGTATGAAGACACATGCTAAAACATAGATAACAAAAGGGCCAGTTGGTCTACTTTACAATGGAAACAAGACTAAGTCTACGAAGCCTCTAAAGAGTATGCCTCTGAGAATCTGATAACTAGTCAGGACAGGGCCCCGACATACCCATTATGATATATGTACATACGTAAAAAAATATAGGCTCTAAATATCTAATAGCTCCACGTAGAGGTGGAGCTTACCAACTGCTAAACTGGAAGTCTCTAGTCTACTGAAAATGCTTGTTGTCCCGAGTACCTGAGCCTGTAGTGATACAAATGAAACTCCAAAATAATAGGGACGTCAGTACATACAAAACATGTACCGGTATGTAAAGAAAACTGAATAACAAGTAGACATCAAATATCATGATAGGCAAATCTGAGCATCTGTATGTAGGAGACATAATCCGTAACTGGAATTGTGACCAACCTCAAGGGTCCTCATCGAACATTTCATGGCTTAGTCATTTATATATATAATCCCTATAATTTGCCTAAGTGATATCTTTACTTCATTATATCGTTTCTTTGCTCTTTGTAAAGCTAACTGTCAGGGAATCACATGATGGCATACTGACGGCGATTAGTGAACCCTGTATGGCATTTGTAGCCCACTGTCACGACCACACGTGAAATCTCATAGTCTGGTAACGAGGTCTATCAAGGTACGCCCCCCAGGGCTCCTGTATGGTCTTCCTGTAGGCCTGTATCAGTTAGGTGAATCCACGATGGGAAATTCCAGCTAACTATATCTGAATTCTGTGCACAGAGTAGCGTCGCAAATAGTAGCCTTAAATATACTCACCCTACGCTGCAGAGTAGTCTATAATCTCAACTGCTTGCAATTATTTATAATAATTAATTCATTAATCATGTAGCTCGTGATACAATTCGTGATTACATTCTTTAGCTTAAGAATCATATATCTTGGGTCCTATGCACTTACGAACAGTCTGTGGCTGGCTACTTTCTTTAAAGTTATGCAACATGCACACCGCTAACTTCTAAGAGTTCCAACTGTAGACAAATGTAGTTGTGTGAAACATATTGCTTCCTTGAAGAGTACTATAACTCTATAGGTTTAGGACTCAACATGATATGGTTTATAAAATAGGATAACTTTCTTTCAAGTATCATAGAATCTATAGTGACATTTATCGGAAGAACATGCGACTTTAGGTCGTGCCTCAAGGGCAAAAGAGGTTTTAGCTTTACATACCTTAATTAGGGACTTGCTATCTTACGTCGTCAAACTCCTTTGCTGACAAATTTATCTATAACATAAAATCATAAAAGGATAGTATAAGAAACTAATCAAGAGTCACAACAATGCCAAAAACACAATAATGGTTCGCGAGCGACAATCTCAACAATTACCATAGATGAGTGGTGTATCACCACACCCTTCTCTTTCTCTACTTTCCAAGTAGGCTTATGAGTTATTTACATGTTCAGTATTACTCCTCATCCTTTAACCATAAAGAACCAGCCCCCTTAATCATCCACACTTAACATAAAAGTAAAACTCATGGCCTCCGATCACCATCCCACCGGTTCCTTGTTAACGATGTCAAATTCCTTTATAAGCACATAGTTTAATTTGGTAGATAACTAATGCCATAAATTAAAATAATAGGAGCTCATATAACCAGCTACAACATATTCTCAGCGACTTATGAATTTCATCAAACACTTGGTGAGCGACAAACTTTCAAGAACTATAATAGTCGCGTTCTCTATACCTCACCTTCCGTTTTAATGTAACCAGCTTACTTCCCCAATACAATACCATTGACCCCTCATTTGGTCAAAACAACAGCCAAAAAAACCTTCTACAAACTCCCTCCTAACCAAAACATCAAATATAATGGGTAAACCATGGACTCACGGCTTCCTATCACCATCCCATGAGTCCTACCCGCAAATTATACTTAAAGCATCCTTGGGATACTATTTATGAAGATAGAAGAGGATTCATATCTATATATCAAAGAAAAGCAGCCCTTGCCCTTGTTTATTCGCCAAGAACAATACTTTTTCCTTCAAGAAAACATTTAGCTAAGTATATCTATAGGTCTATGGAGAGGAAGACAGTTGATTCTTGAAGAAACCAACTTACCTTAAGCTTTGGTGGATTGAAGATGAGAAAAACTTGAAGAAATAACTTGAAACCAGTCCTTACACGTTCTTTTGTATATGAGAAAGTATATCCCAAGCTTCTAATATAAAAAACTACAAGTTTGGCCGACTTTCTCTAAAGTGCCACATGTCCTGCAGTGATTGAGCAATGCGCGCGTCTGTCGTAGAATGAACATAACTTTTTACTCCAACATCGTTTTAACGATCGGTTTGTTTTGATGGAAACTAGACTCAAATACCTTCAATTGGATAGGTTGTAGGCCCTATAACTCATTATATATTAGGAGATATGCTCGTTCAAAGTCAAGTGAGAAATGAGATCATTTGTAATATTCCTCCACAATGAACCTTTAAACTTTTCTTTAAGGATCTCTTTGACCTAAAACTTTTGTTTAACCCTTCAAATGACTAAATATAAGGGTTACATGGTATGATTAACCATTTTCAATGTTATACCTCCCCGATATAACATCTATACATTGGTGTTTACGAGTCACAAATGTATTTTAAGTTACGGGATATTACAACAATAGTATTAAGTATTTTATTTAACACCGTCTTTTTAAATATAGTTACCGCATTTAATTTAACTTTTTTTATTTTTTAAGATCTAACTGATTATACATGTGTCTAACGTTTATGTTATTTGAACTCTTATTTTTATCATAATTAGAATTAGAATACTTATTTTTATTGATTGACATATATTTCATTATTTTAAAAAGTATATAATTATTTTTAAAAATAGGATGATGTAAATTTAATGTAAAGAAAAAAAAAACTAATTTTTAAAAATGACAGTTAAAAAAATTGTAGGAGATCTGTGTTTTTTATTCTTTAAATAACAAATTTAATTAAAGAAAAATTAGTTGTTAATATTTTAGGAGGAATGTATGTATAATAAAAATTTAGTCGATAATGTCATGATATTAAGTAGTTAATAATGTATTGATAAACAAAAGCAAAGTATATTGTACAAGTTATCAAATGATCACATGATTTCTGTTTCAATTTTATGGAGATTTAATTATATTTCGTTCAAGAAATAGATGACAAAAGAAGTTTTGATAAAAAAAATGAGAAATGATATATATTGAAATAAGTCATTATTATACATATGATTAATAATTATTTATATTATCCGCGCAAAGCGCGGGCACTTATACTAGTACTTACTATACACAACAATTCCCCAAATGAATGAGGAATGGACAAGCCATAAATAAATGCCCGGATGAGTGTGTACTTTACAAGCAAGGATCAGCTACATCTGGATAAGTAGGTTTCCCTTGAAATTTCAGTAGTGAACATATGTCGGATATACTCGGTTAATCCAAGATTTGATATCTTTGAGCTTTCGAACATTAGTGTATACCTAGGAAACCCTGTCACACAATTCATCCTTTACCATTTATGGTTTTTACGGTTGTGTTCGTTTCAGCCATGAACACCTCCTGGTTTCACAAGTGTATAGAGAATGACTTTTACAATCATTCTCTTTGAAGGGACTTACACTTCACACTCACATAGATGCTTTCTAACTATGTTATGGTGTAGATATACTATTTAGTCAAATCTTCCAAAATTAGAAATCATTAGAAAACTTATGCTTTATTAACTCTATACCAAGCCTTAATGTTTTATCCTTGTTCCTAAACATCTTCTTCATCATGAGAATGGATTTAGTTATTTGACAATGTCAAACCTGCAGTCATAATTATGTTTGATCTCTTTTAACCTAGCTCTTGGGATCTTCTGTCGGCTAGGTAGAGTTAGCCTCATGATGACTTGTCCTAAGACTTAAACTCATTCCCTTAGATGATCTTTCAAATGTATCTTTATCTAGGCCTTTTGTAAGTGGATCTGACACATTATCTCTAGACTTTACATAGTCAATAGTAATATTCCACTAGAGAGTAGTTGTCTCATTGTATTATTCCTTTATCGTATGTGATGAGAACTTTTGTTGTACATAATGCTCCCCGCCCTACATATTGTTTCTTGATTATCATAGCATATGCATATAGGTCCCACAGGTTTGGGCTAGAATGAAATGTCTTCTAAGAAATTCCAGAGCCATTCAGCTTTGTCATTAGTCTTATCTAAAGCTATAAATTCAAATTCCATTCTGGAGCGAGCGATATATGTCTGTTTGGATGATTTCCAAGAGACTACTCTTCCAATAAGGGTAAATACATACCCACTTATGGATTTTACTTCAATTAACTAGTGATCCAGTTTGTATCACTATATCCCTCAATCATGGTGGGATATTTATTATAATGCAAGGCATAGTTTTGTGTATGTTTCAGATACCCCAAAACTTGTTTCATAGCAATTCAGTGAGTTTGGTTGGGATTAGTTATGAACTGACTCAGTTTTCTAATAGTACATGTTATATATGGTCGTGTACAATTGATAATATGAAGCAAACTTCCCAACACTCTTGCATAGTCTATTGTGAATCACTTTCACCTTCATTCATCTAAAATGTAAAGCTTACATTAATTGGAGTCTTGAAAACATTGAAATCCAAATACTTCAACTTGTACAGTACTCTTTCAATATAATGAGACTACGACAATGCTAGACCTTGTGTAGTTTTGTGAATTCTGGATCCTAAGATCAAATCAGTAATTCGTAAGTCCTTCGTATCAAATTTTCTAGACAGCATGTGCTTAGTAGAATTTATATCGTCAATATCTTTACTCATTATTAACATGTCATCAACATATAAAAAAACAATGACTTCATGATTTTGAGTGTTTTTAATGTAGAAAAATTTATCACACTCATTGATGTTTAATCCGTTTGCCAACATTGTTAAGTCAAATTTAGCATGTCATTGTTTAGGTGCTTGTTTGAGCCCATAGAGTGACACTTAACAAGTTTGAACACTTTCCTTTCTTTACCAGGAATTTCAAATCCCCCAGGTTGTACCATTTAAATTTCTTCCTTCAATTCTCAATTTAAGAGATCTGATTTCACATTTATTTTATGAATTTGAAGGCCACATACCACAACTAGCAATTAACATTTGAATGGATGTAATCCTAGTTACTAGCAAGTATGTGCCAAAATAATCAAGGCCTTCTTTTTGTCTAAAGCCTTTGACGACAAGTCTTGCTAATAGTTCATCGGCTTTCATTTTCCTTTGGAAAATCCACTTTGAACCCAACGATTTATTTCCCGGAGGAAGATCAACCAACTTCCAAGTATGGTTCCTCAAAATTAAATCAATCTCACTATTGATATCCTTTTTAAAATAAGATGAGTCCCCAAAAGACATAACTTCTTTGAATGTATGAGGCTCATTTTCAAGAATAAATGTTACAGAATCGAATATAAAGGAAGTAGATGTGTCAAATAACTCACCATTATCTGACTCAATTACTATATTAACATGAATTTTGGGATTATCGAATTTGTGAACCAAAAATCGACAAGCCTTTTTGTTTGAAACATATCCAATTAATACACAATCTACAATCTTAGGTTCAATATTTACCATTTTGGGTAAAGGAGCTTGTACATTTTCTAATTAAACACCCTTCACATTTTGAAATATTTCAAGTTGGATTTTCTTCCTTTCCACAATTCATATATAATATATTGAGTATTGTTATGGGGCACCCTATTGATTATTTAGTTAGCCGTAAGGATAGTTTCCCCTTATAAGCTCTACCGTAAACTAGAAGTGATTAATAAAGCATTCATTATATCTTTTAATATATAATTTAATTTGATGAATAATTTAATATTCTAAACATATCTTTGCAAAAGGATATTCATATTATCATGCCCCTAGCCTATACCTAGGATGTGGTCTGCACTTAAGAACCATTTTTGGTTCCCAAGTGAACCCTTGGTTTGGATGACTACTTAACGGAAGACTTACACAAGCGATAACATGCTTAGAAACAGAATATAGAACATTCAAACTCAAAGTAATTACTCAACTCAAATTGTTTGTAAAAATACTCATTCATGTAGGTATAATAGTTTGAAAAAATTCTCAAGGAAAATTAAATACTCAAAAACTCCTAAACTCTATCTATCTAAGAAGCCTCTATAGTTCAACATGGTTGATGGGACAAGACTCATGAAAACCTAAAATGACTAAACTAAAAATAAAAGTGGAGTCCTCCTGAATGCAAAGAGGCTCACCAAAAGCTAATTGAAGTGCAAAGTGATATCAACAAAGTGCCTGCTGATGATCATGAACAGTTGTATTTGCATCATAGAAAGATGTATGTCGAATGACATCAGTACATTGAAAGTACGAGTATGTAAGAAAGCTAAATGAATAAATAACTGAACTGATAAGGCTGGAAGAATACTCACCTCAACACAATACAAAGCAATAATAAGAGAGGATAGTATTTAAAGATTCATAAATAGAAGATGCTAACTCAAGGATGTATACAAGAATACAATAAACTACTCTTTGCTCTTATTTGGGACATTCTCTAACCGACAACAATCACTATCAGCTATGTGATGATACATCGTCTCGCCTGCACTACCAGAACTGTCCTACACCCTGTCGGGGTATAGAACACCTCAACTAAGTGGATCTACTAAAGCTTTGCTCGAAAACAATAAATAGTTATCTAAAAAGTATGATCCTTTACCCATGTTGGTTACATAATTTATGAGGAATGTGAGTTGTCTGAACTCATCCCCATATCGATGTTCAATACTACTCCCAATAAATATATACTCATGCTCAAATGTATAAAACAAACTCTTTCTCAATTTGGGGAAATTGCTCAAAATATCCTCTTAAAAGAGGTAATTGCTCTGAAATAACTTTGAACTCAGTACTCGTTTAGAAATCAAAGTTTGTCTTTTCTCAATGGAAAAATGATAAATTTGGGAATCAATAGTTCCCTTAAACTTTACTTAAAATGTCTCTTTACGCTTCCTCAAAACTCCTCTTTACTTTCTCAGAAAATCAATTTAAGATAATTGTTTGATTAAAAAGATTCTCAACAATAACTCCATGAATACTCAAATAATAGGATTCATGATGAAAAATAGACATGAAAAATCAACTAAAGAACCTCAATGCATAATATTTAACAACTCAAAAATTAGGAATAACAACTCTGAATTCAACAACAAAATCATCTCAAGAATACTCAAATCCAAGGATAAAATCATAGATTACTCTTTTACTGATAGAAAGTAGATGTAGGACGTGACGATGAACTCAATCCATCACTATGGTAGTCTTACATACCAGGGAAGAACAATGTTCTTAGCCAAATCGACGAAATTAGAAGAAAGTTAGAAAACCCTAATTTTTCTCGTCTTGAATCCTTACTCTAAGTCTTTGAAGTGTTAAAGAACATAAAATAATGTTTTGACACTGTTTAGACCCTTAATTAGGTGAAAAAGGGTCATGGTTTAGACCTAGAAGGGGTGGGAAAAGACTAAAATACCTCTCTTTAAAAGTTAACAAAATTGTCAACGGGACTATTTATGATTCATGGTTTGAGCTACAGACCGTAGATCCGATCGGTGCATTTTATATTGAATTTTTAAGGCTCAAAAGTCCATTTACGGGTTGAAACGATGACCCGTAGCGGTTTGTACGACCTGTAGAATGGATCTGTAGGAATTAGGTCATGAAATTTGACTCTCAATACTTTTTCGATGACTTGGCAGGACATGTCGTAGTTTAACCTACAACCCGTAGGTTGGATCCGTCGTTTATAGACTTAGAAAACTATGATATAGCAGTTTCTGATAAAGTGGTCATAACTTCTTACTCCAAACTCGAAATAAGGAAAACTTGGTGGCGTTGGAAAGGGAACTCAAAGACCTTCCATTTTATAGGTCATGGGCCACCTAACTCATTATGTGCCGGGAGATAGTATCATTTGAATTTAACCTAAGTAGAATCTTATGTCAAAACTTAATCGATAATGAAGCTTTCATCTTAACTTTGTTCTAGGGGTTTCTTGAGATCTTAAAGTCATATCCAAATCGATTCGAACACCACAGAAATGGCCTTTATACATATGAGCAATTTAATAATTACTTGATACGATTTTACATGTAAATAAAGAATGGTTTGGGCCTTAGTTTAGAAATTTTTGGGGTGTTACAATATTTCCCCTTGGGATCATTCGTCCTTGAATGATGATTAAACTGGGGATGGAAAGGAAAGAAGTTACTCTTACTATCTTTCTAACTTTTAAACTTTCCTACTAACATATGCAGAGCTGATTTATACTAAGATTTTGGAACTCTCTATAGCACATAATTTGCGAATGATATGAGTTTTAACATAGTCATGCTCTATCTAACATTATTTGACATAAAGCAAGGATATTTAGGCACGAAGCAAGAATAGGAATACTATGTCTTGTGTGATATGACAAATAAGTTTTAACTTTAACAACACTTCTTAACTATGCTCTCATTTCTGATTACTACACTTGTGATTCTATAATTGATAGTGTGGCAACGTTTGAAGGCTGTTCGGAAGGAACAATCTCCAGAGAAGTTATTTTGAGCGCACGCATTCAACCTAAAGGTAGGTTATGACTTCCCATTCCTTATATTGAGCTTGATTATGTGAAAGCATATTGAATTGTCTGAATTTGGTGCGAGTATCTAGTTGAGCATGATTAAATTACTTAGAATCCATGTTTTAGGCTTTTATCTAGCTTTTCGAGATTAGAAGCGTGTCAATTGCTAAATGTGGTCCTCCTTACCTTGTGGTATGCCTTGGTGTTGTCTTTTTTGATTGACTTGGGCATCTTTGGCCTTAGTCTAAGCTTAGACTAGTGTTTGCCATAGACTCACGATATTTGGAGCCGTTTTGCCTTAGTTTTGCGCCGACGTTATTTTGAAGAGTTTAGCTCCTTGTAGACTGGTGTAGCAGACTTGGATCTGATAAACTGAACCTTAGATTAAGCATTGACTCATCTTTGATGACCATATAACCATTCTACCTCTTTCTATGGCCCGTGATTCCAATTGAGATATCAGGCTTCACTTGGCAACATAGGATTCGAATTGGTTCAAGCTTGGAGTATTGTGCTGATTATCGGGGAGTGGACATCGTTTTACGATGGTTCTTTGATGACGAGTTGATATGAGATCCTTCGGCAGCTATTATAGTAGCAGATTAAAGGCCTGGTCGTGTTGCTCATTATCCTCTATGAAGTTGATTTATACTTAATTGTGGATTAAAGGTCTGGATATCTAATCTTCAGGGGTTGTCTGTGATTCGTGCTCATTATCCTCTACGGAGTCAATATCTATCGGCTTCCTCTTGGTTTACTTGGAGGCCTATCCATAGTTAGAAGTCCGGGCTATGTCATGTATAGTTCTTTAGGGAGATTTATTTGAAGTCTAGGCTATGCATCCTCTGGCTCTGGACTCACCGTGACTTGTTCTTATTAGTTTTAGCTATTTTGTGTACCCATCATGCATATTTGTGTCCATTCGGGATTTTTACTTAAACTTGCGCACGAGGGTACCTTCTTGGTTTATTGGGGCTAGTTAGGTTTAGTTAGCTTTAATTTTTTGTTCTTAGTACACTCACATGCACCCCATTTAAATTCTTCTTTTTGACCTTTGTTGGTGTTTTATTCTAGAATTTCATATTGCTTTTACTTTTCTTGCTCAAACAACTTTTGATGCCTACTGAGTACCTATTGTTTTCGTACTCATGCTACACTCCACAAATAGCACCCCTTTCAAGAGTATTAATACCGTCACATGAATCGTAAATGCATCAATATGATGTACCAAGAAATCATCGGTTCCTAATGGGATAGGCAACAAAGCCACCTTGCCACCCACTGCCACTAAATCACCACCCCCCTCAAGTTAAATTGGTGCTTGCTGTTGCACCAGGAGCCGTTGCACCAGGTGCTAAAGCATGGGTGTTTTGTATCCATTAAGCAAAACACGGGTTGTAATTGTATAGCGGTATCTGAAAACATATCTTGAGGGCGCCCTAAAGCGCGCATGGTATCATTATGAATATACAAACCAAAACTATGAAAGCCTAAAAAATATTACAGCCCAGTTAAGATGGGATATGATTGCATCACGATGCCTAAGGACACGATCTAATAGATCTTTGTACGGAGTAGTTGGATCATAATCTCTTACCATAAAAATGGTTGCATGCCTCTGAGTACCAACTACTAGCATTGATATTTGAGCCTGCTGCAGCTTTAGTTCAGAGGTGAGGGTGAGTAGGTATCCTAGAATTGCCTATCTGTATCTATCTATTGTTGGCTCGTCTTTTATTTTGAGACAAGCATTGTATTTTTGGTCCACTTTAGGGTCCTGTATTCTTTTACTTTAGTAGCTCTGTACTTGTGATTTACAGGTTCTAGGAGGATCTTTTATTGTATATATGTTTTGATTTGCTTACGCTTGTTCATCTATATCTATTGTTAAATTATCAGGTTCTAAAAGCATCCATGAAGCAATCAAGTACACCATATTTAAAGCACACAACCAAGTATAAAATTACCGTCTTGCCCTCGTCTGGAAGCAGACATGTCATCCATGACCTGCTTCCTTATCTCTTATTACTAGTGGATAAACATAAAGTATTCCTTAAAGTAAAGCAAATTTTATGAGGAATAATCATTATAACTTGGCCCATCTTTTGGTCCACACAGTTATAGGTACTGGTGTCAAATATGGCCTGAAAATTGGTGGTCCACCCAATTCGCCCAAAATCTTGGGCACAAGATGATTTCATATTGGATTGGCACTTTAAATCTAACCTAACAAAACTCATTTTTAAAGTGATCTCTAAATTTTGTCAAACTGTAGGACATTTTGAAGATTTACTTTAATTTAGGTGTATTGCTAAAAATTCACTTTGATTTTTAATAAGGATTGGGGTCGAATCTCGAGGTTTTGGTCTCGACTGAAGGTTATGTCTCAGGTTTCAAATCTCAAGGATTGGGTCTCATGTAAAGGTTAGAGTTAGATCTCGAATTGTTCTCAGGAGTAAGTGCTTAAATTCCTAGTTGAATCTCAAGTTAGTGTCGAAGGGACTCAAGGATTGGGTCGGGATCAAAGCTTGGGACTCGTTTCCTAGGACCTGGGTCGAGATCAAGGGTTGGGGGTCTTCAATTCTAGGGCTTAAGGCTCGAATCTTGAGTTAGGGTTAGATTTCGAGTCAGGTTAAGAGTCTTGGTTGAGGGTTGAGACTCAAGTTGGAGTCCTGAGTTAGGGTTTGGTCAAATCAGATGGTTTCCTCCTAATGAGAATATCCTTAAGTGAAACATTGATGCCTCTTTTGACCTTACTTTGGGAGGAGCAGAGTCAGACATGCTAATCCGTAAATCTCATGGAAACTTCATGAAAGGTTAATCTAGTTGATCAGATACGCCTCATGACACCCTTATTGTTGAGGTTTTGGGTGTTCGAGAAGCACTAAGCTCGCTAAAGGAAAATTTTTCATGAATAACAATTATTGTGGAAATTGAAAGTCTTTTGGTTAAACAAGCATCAGAAAAATCTTACAACAACTCCTTTTTTTTTTATATTATTATTTGAGATTATATAGCACTCATGTGTAGCTTTAATTCTATTTCCTAGTCTTTTGTTAAAAGAACAACGAGCCAATGTGCCCAGTAGCTAGCTCGAGCTTCGGGTTCTACGTCTAATGTTATGGAGTGGAAACTAGATCCCCCATCTTTAATTCATGATCTACTAAACATTCCTTTGATTAATAATTGATTAGAATGCCTTTTTCGAAAGAAAAAAAAAGATGTAATGTATCTCATACATCAATAACCTAATGCATATTCGATACAAATGAATCCATACACAAGCATATCGATAGTAAAACAATTAAATTTATGCCATGCTAAACGATGATAATGGTTGTTAAGAAATTTGCTGATTGTTTTTCCTCGTGGATAGGACTCCATTCTAACATATAGACATACCTTCTATAATTTAGAGTGCTGGATGATCTCAGATGAAATACATTAGCAATCCAGTGCGGAATATTGTTCATGAACTAATTGGAAGCTCGAAACTTGTTTTTATGCAAGTGAACTAATACACATCGAAGAGGTTTCCAGCAAGCTAGGTTCATCTGATATTGTCATTAAGTACATTAACAACATTATACAAATGAATGGATCCTTAAGTCTAACCCAAATATTAATGTACTTGCTACTTTGAGTAGTACAACTACCAAGGCTTCGTTTTCCATATTATTTTACAACAAAAACTACCATAGCATGACTTGTTCACTGCTTTCTTCTCCTTCATTTCAGAAATTACGGTTAAACTACCAGATACATGAAGATACCACTTGGTTTAATTTGAATTTCCTGAGTTCAAAGCAAAGGAAATGAGTCTTGACATTAGTAAAAGCTTTTGAATTTGTTTCCTCGGGTAGTACATGGGAATACCTCATAGTTTTTACAAATGTTTCAGGTCATGCGGTGGTGCCACTTTAAGGGCACCCCCAACTTATGAATAGAATTCCAACCTTAACCACATATTTTGAAAAGAAAGGCACTACAATTACAACTTTTATCTTAATTGAATGGCAGAAAATTTATAAAGGGTTTTAAGGCCATGGTATAATGATAAAACTAGCCCCTCTTTGAAGCTAAGATTGTAATAATTTGACAAGATGTAGCCTTCCTAATTAATCAACTTATCAACATCATTATGTCTACTAATAACTTAATTACTGCACACAATTCATTCTCCTTCTTTTAATCTACATTCTACGCTATGATTCAGTTATGATCATCACTCTAAATAATCTTTGGTGGTTGGTCGACCCACAAGCACAAATAGCGGATAACTCTATCCCTTTAGACTTAGGCAGATTAGAAGAAATCACATAATATTTACTGTCTCTGTATTAGGCTTAGAAATATACATTGATCTTGTACTTAGAAATGACTTATATGCTTATCAGTTATTGCAAATGATAACTAAGATGCTTTTGAATTGAATTATCATTGTGAAGATCTATAATGAACTGGAGAGGCGCATTCTTGGTGTTGAATGTGAGCTTGATAAAATCTGCAAATGGAAATTTTTGCAGTAACCATAAGGTATAACTGTCTCTTAAACAAGACTCAACATCAGTCATAAGTATGTGTTTTTTAATTGCTTATCATCTAGTTAATATATCGCAAGATTCATTCTGTGTTCCGAAGAAGTGTCCATTTGTAGATTTTATCAAGCTCACGTTCAACACCAAGAGTGCGCCTCTCCAGTTCATCATAGATCTTCACAATGATAATTCAATTCAAAAAGCATCTTAGTTATCATTAGTAGTAGCTTATAAGCATATAGGGCATTTCTTAGTACAAGGTCAATGTATATTTCTAAACCTAATGCATAGACAGTAAATGTTATGTGATTTCTTCTCATCTGCCTAAGTCTAATAGGACAAAGTTATCCACTATTTCTGCTTAAGGAGAAAAAAATCATTTAATAGTGCACTCTTTCATTAAAAGTGAATCCTAATGTTGTTACAATGTGAACATCATTTGATGCATCATAGAGTAATTTTTTTGGTGAGTTGTGAATAAATTACCTCATGGCTGTACCAGTAGAGGGTTTTACGATAATCAATTTTTCAGTATGCAGTCATATAAATTCATGTCTTGAAACTACGAATTTTCAAGATTTTGATGAGCACCTACTTTTTACTTTCACTTTTTGTTGTTTAAGAACAAAGATTAGGTGGGAGGGGTAGAGTTCTGGAAATAGATTGTTTGTTTGGTGTGGGCAGGTTCTTGGTGAATTTTGCACTAAATCTTCAAAAGAAATTTGTGATGATAAGAGGGTAAGAGGGTCCCTTTATACACAAGATAAATAGAGAAAATATTAGAGTTTGACCAAGAAATCAATATATTCATGCTAATCCAAAAAAGGTAAATTGTTTAATAACTTCCAAAAAATAAGTCTTCATGTTTGAAAATATATAAAACAAATTCTTGAGCTATAGAAATAATATCATTTATTAGAAAGGTAAAATATTTAATAAATTTCCTATGATATCTCCTCATATTTGGAAATAGATTAAAATTTGTTTGGTCTTGAAATTTAAAAGATTTATTAGAAAGGTAAAAAAAATTAATAAGTTTCCTAACATCACTTCGTATATTTGGAAATAAATCAAAATTTATTTGAGCAACCCAATCAAAAGATTTTTTTAGCATGGTTTTTTGCATTGTATAAATGTAATTGTTGGAGTTTGAAATATTTATTGGGATTTTTACTAGAAGAATATGAACAATCTAGTACTTAACAATTACTCTTTTAATGCTACTTAACTCACTTATGGTATCTAGATTTTTAAAATAAACCTGTAGTTTAATGTAGAGATGCATGCAACAATAAGATATTAAGAAGTTATTTCGGACTTTTAGAGAAGAATACATTAAATTATATTTGACTTGTAGTGGTAGCATTACGTGATTTAAACAAAAAGATGAAGGGAATTTGAATTGTTTTTTTTTTTTCATGTTGGAATTTTTTTTTCTTGTGTACCCTAGAAAATAAAGTCCTGAATTTTTTTTCGTAGAATTGAGAATTACATTATTTTACTAAACCCTATTTATAGAAATTACACTACAAACATTTTCTACTTATACACTTATGGTTCGGATTGGGCAATTTTCATATTAGTGAGAAATTGTTGGCAAAACAATAAGGAGGCTAGCTTTATAGAATAGTGAGACGCAAGCAATGAAGCTCCATAGTGTAATTGACACTAACCACTCTTTGTAAAATAATTATTACGATGAAACCCTTTATTTGCTCAAAAAAGGGGAGTTACTATCTCCACTTGATTTATCGTTTGAGGAAATAAAAAAAATTGATGCTAAGAAAACAAATCATTGGAGGCATTAAAATTGGCACATTATGTTATGCATCAATATATTTGGGACTTACCTATAGATATTTGTGAATAATTTGAATTGTCAATTAATCTAATTCTTCTATAACACCCACATGAAACATGTATCCTAAAAATGGGTTTTGGACTTGAATCTTTAAGTCCAATCACCTTAAACTTCTTCAACCATATTTATACTAATTACCCCAGATTCCTCAAAAGGTGTCCTTATATGATGCATCTTCTAATGCCTCATTAGTTTTTCGGATCATCCTGCATTTTTTTCATAAGAACAAAAGTTAATTCCCCATCTTACCACCACTGCAACAAATGGGAAAATAATAATAAGACCAAATACATATATAGAAGCATTAAGTTGGCACCAACGGCTATAAAGATACTTTAACTATGTTAGTGCCAAAATAGAAAGCACTTTTTGGTAGAAGTCTGTCCTTCAACCTCTATAATTGATAGATCACAGACATAACGACAAATATTATTGATATGTATTAAGAATGAATCAAAAATTGTCCTTTTGATAATAAAAGAGAAAAACACCTTTAATCAAATCTAAAAGAGCCTTAAAAAAAAAATCGAAAAAGGAAAAGTAACAAATCCTCACACTTCTGTCCTTCTTCCTTATTCATCCAAATATCTTTAAAAAAGTAAGAACTCAGAGTAAAAAGCCACAATTTTCATTTTCATACCCAGTGAGAAATGTCATAGTATATTATTGAAGAATTGACATGTCACGCCCCGAGCCTACACCCTGGGCGGGACTGCTACTCGAGAACCATTGCTGGCCCTAAGCGAACCCTTGGCTTGACTTACTCAGCGGAATACTTAGATATAAGAAAGAGAATCCAAATACAAGATAACTCAACATGTCTCAAACTGAACTCATAATGTTTTAAAAATAAACATTCAACTTAGCCAAAATGGCAACTCAAATCTGAACATAAGCCAATAACAAAATGGTGACGAATGAACTAACATCTAACTGACTATCTATAAAGCCTCTAAGACAACTGAGATGGATGTCAGGATAGGCCCACGACTTCTTAATGAACTAAAATGATAAAGTAATGAAAATAGGGGATCCTCCGGAATGCAAGGAGGCTCACCAACAACTTTGAAAATCAACTGGATCAACGATGCGCTGGACGCTGATCCTGGTTACCTGTGTATGCATCATAATAAGATGCAAGCCAACTGGCATCAGTACCTTGAATGTACGAGTATGTGAGTTGGAATTCTAAGCATAACTTAAGCTTAAAAAGGATCTGAAAGAAACACTTAACTTGGCTTTACTCAACTTCTGAATAACTTAACTCAACTTACTGAACTCATTTCAATATAAAGCAGTTTAAAAACAAGTGCAACATAGAGAAAAGTTGTTTAAAACATGATGTGAACTCTATGTATTTAGAAATACAATAATAACTCTGTATGTATGCAAAGATACAATATGAACAATGTTTGTGTATGAAAATAGAAAATACTGTTGTGGGAGTTCTCTAACCGACAACCATCACTTAAGAGCTATAGTGATGATACAACATTTCTTGGCCCCATGCTGCCAGGGCCATCCTGTACCTTGCCGGGGGTATAGAACCTGAATTACTAAGTGGATCCACTAGTCTATTCTAAAAAGTACTAAGGGTTCATCTAAAATGTATGACCCTTTTCTACCCATGATGGCTACATGGTTTATGGGGGCTGGGAGTTTTCTTAACGCTTCCCCATATCGGTGCTCAATACTACTCCCAAAATATGATACCAGCTCTTTATGTTTAAAACATACTTCTTCTGTGATATGAGATTAGTGCTCAAAACCTTAGCTCAAAGGCTATCTTGGAAATCAAATTTACCCTCTTGCTTCATTTAGAAAGCGATTACTCTTTTCTGAAAACTAGCCAGAAGGCCCTTTGGAAATCGAGGTTTCCTTTCTTGTTTAAATGTGTAAACATTTAAAACCCTTTGGGAATACATAGTCCCCATATACTTTTGAAGAAATGGACTTCAAACTTTACTCTTTACTCAACTTGAATTTTAAGTCTTAAAACAAAGTTAAAACATTTGGAAAAGACTTTAGGAAAACTCTAAGAACTTCTGTTGACTTTGATCTTAATTGGTCCTTGAATTGAATTATGGATTCAAGGAATTGTATTTGTGATTGGAAAGATCTTATGATATTTATGAATGATTTAAGATGGCTAAATGTGAGAAAAGACCAAAAATCAATATTTGAGGGTGGGTCCGCGATGCGGAGACATATTTAATTTTTGGTTTCGAAAACAACTTTTGAGGCAGAACGGTCCATGATCGCTATGCGACGCGAAATGATTTTTCTCAGTTCTGGGGAGTGGGTCCGCGACGCGGAGGCATGTCTAGATTTTGACCGACGAAATTTCTTCTTCGTTTTCCAGCTCTAAACTCCATGGGTTCTTTCCCCAAATACTTAGAATTGATTAAATGTTCAATGTACATCAGATTCTACTCAAAATCAAACCTAAAATCACGGATTAGGATCAAGTAAGTCCTCAACGATTTCAACAAACCCATCAAGAACTTAATTTCTAAGCTTTCAAGAACTTGCATTCGATGAAATAAATCATGATTGGCGCGTGAGTGAACTAACCCAATGCTATGTGATCTCACATACCTTGTAGGGATCAGCCCGACGAAATCCACAAGCTAAAGTCGACGAACTAGACGATTTCGTTGCTTCTCCTTCTCTTTTCTTCTCTTCTTTCCTCTTCTTTAAAACCCTAACTCTTTTCCAAAAGCGTAAAACTGACCAAGTTTAGTTCAGACCCTTAATTATTTAACTAAAACGAATTTAATTAATTGGATAAGGAAAGGACTGAAATACCCTTCAAAAATCCGGATTGAACATTTCCTTATTTGAACAGCCCAACTTCCAAAGGGCATAATTCACTCATACGAACTCAGAATCGCGCAAACTCACTGGAATTGGAATGATTATTCCAAGAGATTTCCAACCATATCTGGAAGTACACCTATATAATTCTGAGCTAGGAGTTATGGCCGTTAGAAGTTGACCAAAAACTCACTTTTCCTAACTTAAACAAATTTCCAGATTTTTCATTATTTCCAAAAATGACTATTTCCAGTTCTTAGCTTCTTCCTAGTTATTTCAAATTGCGAGATGTTACAATATCTCCCCCTTGGGAACATTCGTCCTCGAATGAGATTACTCATACTAGGTTAAAGGTGGTAACATCAGGTTCAAACACCCAATCAACAACTGCAACAAACAACATGCTCACTTGTAAATAAATACTAAGAAAGGATTAGTACCTTGCTCTGGAATTTCTGTGGGTTCGAAGAGATGTGGGTATCTTTTCTTTATACTATTCCACCAATAGTCTTCTCTCAAGACACGGTACATCTTGGTGGAACCCGGATGAATGAAATATCTGGACCTATGAGCTCCCCCCATGATCCTCTCTTGGGTTCCATCCACCATTGGTACACACAACCTACCTTGATGTCTCAACACATCATCTCCCCCTTGTACAAAAGCTAATACTTTTTGCTTATG
>JAJOOF010007795.1:0-26090 GCA_029582545.1 Solanum lignicaule | reverse complement strand
TTTTAAAGTTGGCTGATTTACTTCCCACCCCCCCCCCCCCCCGCCTCCTACTCCTCCACCCACCCCTTTAATTTCCTCAACAATTAGAGATGGCTTAATTTCATCTTTCCTTTGGTCTTTCTTCTCTATTAATAACTTCATTAACTTAGTTATATATTTTTCAAATTACAATTGAAGAGAGAGTTAGATCAAAAAGCGAAAAAGATGTTGGACTATAACTGGGGAGAGCAATCATCTGTTATGCTTTCGAACGACGAGCAAAATCAAGAAAATGACCAAAATCGTGACTTCTTTGACCCTTATGGGCCTAATACTCAAACTTTCACTGAAAATCCATACCTTCATCAACATTTTCCTACCATTCAACAACAAAATCATCAATTTTTTCACACCCAAAACAACCCTACTACCCTTTATGACCCACGTGGTTATGAAACTTGTTACACCCCCCACCCCCAAAGTTCAATCCTACAACAAAATAGTGGGTTTATGGTTGTGCCAAAAAGTGAACCACATCAATTTGTGGGTAGTGGTGAAGGAATTGATTTTGGGAGTAGTAGTAATAGTAGTAGAATTGGGTTGAATTTAGGTGGAAGGACTTATTTTTCATCTTCTGAAAATGATTTTGTGAATCGACTTTATCGACGCAGTAGAGCAGTTGAAACTGGTTCAATAATGAATACTCCTAGATGCCAAGCTGAAGGTTGTAACGCTGATCTTACTCATGCCAAACATTATCATAGAAGACACAAAGTTTGTGAATTTCACTCCAAAGCTTCTACTGTTATCGCCGCTGGCTTGACTCAACGATTCTGTCAACAGTGCAGCAGGTTATCTTCTTCTCATATTACACTAACCATACCCTATTTCATCAAATGATTGGAGTTTGGAAATTGAGGAATCGTTGATCCCGAGGGCATTTGAGTCCAGTAATTTTGAGTAGTACATTTTTTGCTTGTTATAGGAATTACAGCTTTTTCCATTCTGGTTTCCTCAATAAAACTAATCATCTTTCTAAATCATAACAGGTTCCATTTGTTGTCGGAATTTGATAACGGGAAGAGAAGTTGCAGGAAACGTTTAGCAGATCACAATCGAAGGAGGAGGAAAAATCAACAAGCGAACTTAGAAAACAGCAATAAATCTCAACTTGATAGTACCAGAAATTCACCATCCCACACTCTTGCTAGTAAGTTTTTTTTCCCATAATTAATATTTTGTGATTTTAAACTATTTAGTGTAATAATTAGTGATTTTATGTTATTAGGGTCTCCAGCTGATTCAGGAGCTCATTGTTCATCAGTGACAGTAGCAATTTCTCCACCAAGAATCTCACTTGATGTTTTTAGGCAAAGACCATAATAAATTATGCTAAGTATCACTTCTTAATTAATTATTACTATATATCTAGCTACTAATAGAGTAAAATGATTAATATGAAGTATTAAGAATTATATGTTAACCCTTTTAATTATTAATTAGTATGTATTATTAGAATTATGTTAATCCTTGTATTTCGTAGGGGACTTTTAATTGTATTAATGTCACATGTAGCAAGAAACATATATTAATTATTAAGAATTCAAGTTGTTTTTTCACTTATGAATGCTATATTTTGTCTCTTAGCTTTTTTATTTAGTTCATGAATCCATTGAAGAATCTGTATTATTTAACTTGTTATAGCATGTTGTCTGTCTTATTTTAGAAATAATTAATTTCACTTGTTATGAACGAATTGAACTACTCTTAATTATTATTTTGATAATATATAGTACAAAAATTAAAACTCTAAGTTTCTTTTTTGGTACAAGACTTGGACATGGCAGGTAAGCTCATGCAGGTGTATTACCATTTATAGTGTATGCATTATTTTATTTTGTCTGCTACTTTGATATTTTATTATTCCTGTAAAGTGGCAGTAAAAAAAGTAGAGGTAAATAAAAAATAAAATAATTTTCATGTGGTAAAAATAAGTGATTGTGAAAGTGATAGCTATTTCTATTGGTGAATATACTGCTAAGGGTAAAAGAGGTCCACAAGTCAAGCTGTCTCCTGCATGGAAGCTGTTTTTGATCAAAAAATATTTATGTGGTGAGGGTCCACTAAACTATATATTATTATAAGGATTTGAATGAACAATTCTACATCAACATCTTCTTTTTTTTAATTTCTTATAACTAATTGATTTTCTATAAGAGAATTTTTGTTGATGTTTACTCTTATGAGTTATGTGTAGTGGTGGGGGTAGGTGCATTTATCAATATGTTTGTGATTCTTTGACCTTTCTTATCACAAACAACAAAAATTCATAAATGATATCATTAGTATAAATCATTTTTAAAACTATTAAATTATCTATTTTATGGTTATGATCAATTTCTTAAACTCTATTATTATATTTCTAGGGGATTCAAAATATATTTAAGTGCATTAAAAATATTTTTTAAATACTTTATATTTATATGGTGTAATTTTTTTTGCTAAGGGGGTTTGGGTAAAACACCCTTAGCCTCTTCTAGATCTACCCTTGCTTCCATAATTCCATGCATTCTTTTTTTCATCCTCTATACTGAAAAGTGATGTTCATTTTTACTTATCATTTTTTGTATATTAAAAGAAATATATATATATTTTTTTATATTTTATCCATAATATTAATTACTTATTTTTTAATATCTAAGATTATAAATCAATTAATATGTATAGTGATAAAATATTCATATTAATCATTAGTTTTTAAAGAACCGCAAAATTTAAAATAGACCAGTAAAAATGAATATCATATATGCAACATAGAGTTAAATTTATTAAAATAGGATTAAAGGCAAATAAATTTGATCCGATCACATGTTTTGTTTTTTTGGCTAGAATCTGACGATACTAACACCAAATTAAGTAATCATAAGGATTAAAAGTAAAATAATTCATTAATATCAAAATCTGAAAATAGAAGACTAGAAAGAGATTATGAATTTAAAACAAGGATTGATTGTTACAATCTAGAAAAAAAGAGATGTCCACACTCCCACGCAAGAAGTTATTTATAGAACAAAATCTCTTATATAATCTTACAAAAATGTTAGTCTAGATTCTTAAAATGTCTATTCTAGATTACACTTGAGTACGTATGATTACGTGGTCACAAATCGTCACAGAGTTTTGCAATTGATTATTGATAATTTCGTTATTATCATGTTTTGTGCATCGGATAAAATAGAGAGTCCAAGCCTAAAGATACTGCTTCCCAATGTTAAATTAGATGTCATTCATAAATATTTTTTTTATTATTTACGAGAAACTCTTGATTTCAAAATCTACTAAGGTTTGATCTCATCTCTTTTTTACAATCATGATTTCATGCATCGATATCAACATTAGTTTTACAAGGGCTAAAAATTTACCCCATCTATCATGAGAACTTATTTGTTTCTCCCTATATTTTCTTTTCTAGAGTACAAAAACCATAGAGTTTGGTGTAACTTTGATAAGTCAAACGGTGAAACCCTTCTAGAATTATTATTTTTAATCAATAATAAACCATGATAAGGTTAATGACTTTTATATATTTCTTCCAATTTATATCACTTGGATGATGTTGATCTAATACATTACTTAAGAAAACTTTCACTAAAGGTTAAACTCTAAATTTGACTATTATCATTTTGTGTAGTCATTTTAAACTAAAAGTATGGAAGAAAAAAAACTCTTTTAATGTTAAAATATTGAACAAGTAAAATGAAATATTTATTTTAATATAAGGGTAAAATAAAATGAAACGAATAATGTAATAAGACAAAATACTTTATACAACATATTAAATTACATGATAAATTTAAGATGTATTTTTGGAAAGGATAAAACAATATTATCTTCAATGTATCATAAATGGTTTGAATTTTTTGCTTCTTCCACCTATTTGACTACTATTGCCCTTAACATTAATGTTTTGGCTTTAAAATGTCTCTCCCTCCATGTTCTATCGACTCCAATAGTCTTTTACGATGACAAAAAAGTACACACCTTATTTTAACAAAATTATGAGATGATATATGTGAATTTTAATTAAATAAATAGTAATGATTTATTGGTCCACATGAATGTTAGACTCCACCCATCCAAATTAGTATTAAAGGGCAAATAAGATTCAATGAAGGGTAAAAGCAAGAGTGCTTTTAAACTAGAAAATAAACGTTAAAGATTATTGAAGTCCAATAAATAAAATGAAGGGCAAACTTAAATCATTTTCAATATATTGGAGATATTTTTTTTATCTGTTTTCATAAAATAAAATAAAAATTATAGTAATAAATGGGTGGTAATTTCATATGGTGTATATAGTAATTATTATGAGTTGGTAATTTGTCTTTAGTGTTATGATGATAGGAAGAGTTGACGCATAGAGGTTGGTTTACTTTCAATGTTTTCTTTGAAACTTCCACGAAATTTAACACCACATTTTGCCTCCTTCCTTCTACACATTGAGTTGATAATCATACTTCTCTCTTCACGTCATTTTCATAATAATAATAATTATTTAAAAATAATAATTAGAAAATATAATTTTTATTAAGATCAAAGTGCTAGTTACAAAACTAAACGAGACAGGTCACCATTTCTAAAAAAAAGAAGAGAAAAGTATTAAAAATATCGGTAAACTTGGTGTGGACTATTTATTTTATTCTTAAACTATTGAAAGTTTTAAAAATATCTTTTATTTTGACTAATTGAACTTAAATACACCCTCGATCTTGCAACATGAGCAAAATACACTCCTAAATTCTCGCCAAGTTTAGGGATGTTTTCAACACTTCCCTCGATTATTTATTAAGAGCCCCACGATCCTACAAAAAATTGAGATCACTTGCTATGTCGTATGACAGATCGGGAGTATATCTAAGTTTAGTTAGTCAAGTAAAGGAGTATTATTAATGCTATCAATAGTTTAGAACGAAACTAATAATTTACGCTAAGTTCAGAGGTGTTTCCAATACTTCTCTCACAAAGAAATACAGACTTGAGACATAACAAAGGAGCCTAACTACATTTTTTTTAAATTTTATTTTCTTAAAGTTTTACCCCTAGACGAAGTGTCTAGCGGTTTTTTATTAAAATTAAAAAAAATATAATAGGGATAAGTACAAGCAAGGGGGTTTAGGTGTAATGTCTCATTTCTTGTGAAATTACTTTATTTGTGAAATGATCATTACGCCCTTCCTCTTGGCGTTATCATACTTAGTTTGTGTTGCGGGAATAGCTAGTGTGGTCCCCGATATGATCGGGTGAGATTTTGGGTGTTTTGGAGTCTTTTAGTTGAATTATATTGATACAGTTGACCTTGGTTAACATTTTGAGATCCAAGTGTCGGATGGCAATTTCATTAGTTCCATTGCATCCGGAACGTTCGGTTTGAGCTAGTAGGGTAGTGGACAAAGTTTCAAGGCCTTGGGTTGAGTTTTGGGTGTTATAGGCGAGATGTTGAGATTTTAGCCTAAAGAGAGGTCTGGTAGGATATTTCTATCCATTGACCTTTTTTTGAAGATCCGACAATTTCATTGAATCTGGAATGTCGAATTTAGTGGATGGCATGTCCAACTAATTTTTAACGGACCTCAAACTATTTTCGAGGGTCCAATAGAGTCTTTTTTCTTGAAATAAAACAGTTGATTTTTTGGTTTCTGGTGCAAGTATTTTAGATCATCTGATTGCGACCAAGGGGCTCGCGTTCGCGATGAGTAGCTTCAGTATCCTTTGCGATCGCGAGAGTTAGTGGATCGCAATCGCAATGACCATTTTTTACTTGGACAGAACCTAATTTTGGGATTCTTCCCCCCTTTTCATATTCCATCATTTTTCACTCAATAAGAACTTAGAATAGGCAATCTTGGGAGCTTTTGTTGAGTAAACTCGTGTGGATAAGCTTCCCCTATCAATTTCTTATCATTTCCTTCAAATTTTTATCTTCCTAAAACTCTTTTAAATTATGATTTCAAAATGGGTTTTGAGATTTCTCGCCCAAAGTTGGAAGATTTGTTATTTTTTTTAATTGGAGCTTGTTTCTTACTTGTTTTTAATGAGCTTCTCCATCACAAATTCCCCTTTACTTATAGAATGCATTTTTCAAATAAAAATCTAATTTTACCCTTTCAATTTTTGAAGAGATTTTTGGATTATTTTACCTCTAGTTTCTAACCTTATCAATAGGGTATCATTTGACCTCTTTTGATGAGTCTTTTTCATTTTGATAGTCGGGGATCGTGTAAAAAAATTAAAAATTTGGTAGAAAAAAAAACTTTGGGAGAGTTGTTCGGGTAAAGATCGACCTTCGAGGTAAGTTTGGCTATACCTCATTTAAACTGAGATGAGTAATTAATATTTCTTATGAATTCAACTGTGGAACGATATTGTAGCATGAAATTGAGAGGTTAGTAAGTGTAGACTCTCTTGTTTAATCTGTGTGAGGCTTATTTGTGATGCTTAGCCTATGTGAAGGCCTCGCACTACAAAAAAATTGCCGAAAAAAGACAGCCAAAAGCGACAGACTGCGTCACTTTTTTGGTCAAAATCGACGGAAAAGCGACGCATTCATGTTCGCCGCTTTTCAAAAAGCGACGGATAGTGTCGCAAAAAAGCGACGGATTGCGTCGCTTTTCGATTTTTTTTCCATTAAATTTTTTAAAAAAAAAAAAAAGCGACGGTGTCCGTCACTTTTTTATATTTTCATTTATTTTTTATTTCCAAAAAGTGACAAACTTTTCTAGAAATTTAAATTTTGAAAATCCCAGAAAAGTGACGGACTAAAGGACTCTATCCATCGCTTTTTGGAAATTAATTTTTTGAAATACCCAGAAAAGCGACGGACTAAAGGACCATGTCCGTCGCTTTTCTGGGTTTATTAAAGCGACAGACAAAACCACCCTGTCCGTCGCTTTTTCCTGCACTTTTTTTACGGCAGAAACTGTTCCCACCTGCAAATATAAATCAATTCAATTCAATTTTAACCAGCCTAATCAAAAAAATACAATCTAAACATCTCACACAAGATATAAACAACAAACTTAAATCAATCTTCAAAAATATCTAAATCACAATACAAAAACTTATAAAGTCATTCAAAATGTGTTCCAAATTTTCAAAAAGTTCATAAAAGAGACCTAAACTAGGGAGTGCGATCTACAAAACAATCCTCATCCACAGGCATCGAATTATAAAACATATCATTCATCCATCTCTTTCTCCTTGATCAATCCATACAAAATATCTAGGCTTAAATCCATTACGTTACAAATGAACCATGAGTGTATCTGGTTCAAAAAATTTTAAGCACCTACATGCACTACAAGGACACCTAACCAATCCATTATTCTTGAAAATATCAAGTGTCATTGTATGTTCAATAAAATCTCTAACACCGTCAATAAACTCAGGTTTCAAACCAGCACCAGTTTCATAATACATATTATACATCCACAAACGATGTTCCATCTATAAAAATATAGATATTCAATTATATTATAAATTTAATAATAATTTAACTACATTAAAATAATTTATATTGTTAATATATATGTATAATTACTTAATAATTATATTTATTATTACTTATATACCTAATTAATTAGTTCATGAATACTACATTTCAAGATCTACAAAGTTCAAGCTTAATTAATTCATAAATTTTAATCAAGTTTAAGATTTCAAATAATTAATTATATTTCTAATTAAGTTCATGTTATTATAAATTAAGTTGAAAGTTATAATTAAGTTCAAATATATTAAGGTCAATAAGATTTTAATAAGTACTTCAAAGTTCAATTATTAAGTTCTAATTAATTAAGGTCATCAAGAAGTAGTTATATTCAAGTTCCAAGTTCAAGTTCAAGATCTAAATTCAAGTTCATATCAAAGTTCTAAAATTAGTTATACATAAACTTCAAATCCAAGAATTAGCTAGTTATATTCAAGTTCTAAGTTCAAGTTTAATAACTAAATTCAAGTTCATAACTAATTTCTAAACTTAGTTATATATAAACTTATAATCCAAGAATTAGTTATATTCAAATTCTAAGTTCAAGTTCAAGTTCTAATTAAATTCAAGTTCATATAATCTCTAAAATTAGTTATATATAAAATTTTAAGCCAAGAATAATTAGTTATACTCAAGTTCTAATTAAGTTCAACTACTTCAAGTTCTAATTGAATTCATCATATACCCAATTTCTAAAATTAGTTATACATAAACTTCTAACTCAAGAATTAATTGGTTATATTCAAATTTCAAGTTCAAGTTCTAAATCTAACTTCAATTCATCTAATTTCAATTCATCTAAGTTCAAATTAACACTTCACTAACTAACAATCAATCAAATTAAAAAAATCTCAATTCACAAGTACTAAAATAAAAAAACAATAAATCATTCACTAACTAACTAACAATCAATCAAACTAGTACTAAAATAAATAAAAAAACCCTAAATCATTCACTATCTAATAATCAATAAAACACAAATTCAATACACTAATTAACAAAATCAAATCTAACTCAAATTGAAAAAAATAGAAAATAATTTCAAGAAACCCTAACCTTAAATTAAAGGAGAAGAAGACAATGGAGAGACAATGGACTGGGGTCGGGGTCGGCAGCGACACAGTGGGGTTCTTCGTCGGCAGCGTCGGCGTCGGCGTCTTGTCTTAGAGAGAAGGAAGAGAGATGGAAAAATGGAGAATTTTCGCGTTTGATCTTCAGATCTTTTAAGAAAAGCGACGGACAACGTCTCTTTGTCCGTCACTTTTTGAAAAATATTTGACTAACATTTTGACCAAAAAGCGACGGACTAAGAGACATTGTCCATCGTATTTATTAAGTATTTGACCAGTATTTTCACCAAAAAGTGATGGAATAAGAGATGTCGTCCGTCGCTTCCTTATAAAATAATTAATCAATTAAAATTAATAAAAAGCGACGGACGGCGTGGTTATTTTTTAATTTATAAATAATTATTTTTAATAAAAAGCGACGAACAGCGTCTCTACCTATTTTAAATAATTAATTATTAATTATATATAGATTTGGCACAAAAATCTGTGAAATAAAGCGACGCACTAAGAGATGATGTCCGCCGCTTTTTGTAAAATAATTTTTTTAAAATTTATTTATATTAAAAAGCGAAGGACAGTGTGGCAATGGCGTCGCTTTTTGGAGAGACATCGTCCGTCGCTTTTCATTCCGTCATTTTTTAACAGTTTTTAGTAATGTCGTATGATATCCTTGATTGCTATGAGAACTTGTGATATTTGAGAAATTTCCCGAGTGAGGGATTGTGTTGCCTATCTTAACACTTTGATATTGAGATGCCTAAGTTAGGGGCATGAACTGATTTTTTTTATCACATCTAAAAATGAAGGATATGATTTCTAAATGGTAAAGAATAATTTCAAATGAATCGGTAACATCTCGCCAATTTGAAATAACTAGAAAGAAATTAAAAAGTGGAAATAGTCATTTTTGGAAAGAAAATAAAATCTGGAAAATTTGTTAAGTTTGTTAAGTTGGATTTTTTTGGTCAACTTCAAACGATCATAACTTATGGCTCAGGATAAGTTAGGTGTGTTTCTAGATATCGTAGGAAATATCTTGGAATAATCTTTCCAACGCCGCCGAGTTTGCGCAATTCCGAGTTAGTATGAGTGATTTATGCCCATTGGAAGTTGGGCTGTTCAAATAAGAAAATGTCCAATCCGGATTTTGGAAGGGTGTTTTGGTCTTTTCCATACCTAATTAATTTAATTCATTTTTAGTGAATTAATTAAGGGTCAAAACTGAATTGGTTCAATTTACTCAATTGGAAATTTACGCAAGAATTCTAGAGTGAAGAACGCAAGAGAGAAGAGAACATAAGATCAATATTTCGTCATTTCGTAAGGAATTGATTTTGGATTTCATCAAGGAGTTGATCCTACAAGGTATGTGAGACTTTCATAACATTGGGTTTGTTCACCCACATGCCAAGCATGTTTGATTCAGCGCGAATTCGTTCTAAAAGGATTGGAATTTGAATGTTCTTGATAGTTGTTCTTGAATTACTTTCGTTCTTGAACATGAGTTGAGATTAAGGAGTTTCTTGATATTAAAGTGTTGTTTCCTTGAGTTATTTGAGTTAGATTCTTGAGTATATGTTTTGGGTACCTTAAAGTGAATTTGAGAAAATTAATCGAAAATAATCGAATTAAGATCAGAAAATGAGTCGAAAAGTTCGTCAGGTTTGCCTGGGAAGGGGCTGGCACGACAAACCTTATTTAGATATGTTTGCTATCGTCATCATTGATGACATACTAATATATTCAGGGAGTGAAGAAGATCATGCTAGTCATCTCAGGATAGTTCTCTAAACTTTAAAAGATAAAGAGCTATATGCCAAGTTCTCTAAGTGTGAGTTTTGGCTGGAGTCTATGGCATTCTTAGGCCACATTATATCTGGAGAGGGAGTTAAAGTTGATACCCAGAAGATAGAGGCAGTGCAGAATTGGCCTCGACCCACATCTCCAACTGACATTAGGAATTTCTTGGGTTTGGCTGGCTATTATATAAGGTTCGTGGAAGGGTTCTCATCTATTTCACCCCCTTTGACCAAGTTAACTCGAAGACACTGAAATTTCAATGGTTTTAAGCTTGTGAGAACAACTTTTAGGAATTGAAAAAAAGATTGACTACTGCCCCAATGTTGACCTTACCAGAAGGTACTCAAGGTTTTGTAGTGTAGTTAAAAGTTCATGAGAAGAACTACCCAACCCATGATTTAGAGTTGGATGATGTAGTATTTGTTTTGAATATATGGTGTCATTATTTATACGGTGTTCATGCAAATGTATTCACTGATCACAAAAGTCTTTAGTATGTGTTTACTAAGAAAGATCTTAATCTCAGACAAAGGAGATGGTTAAAATTACTCAAGGATTATGACATGAGTATTCTTTACCACCCAGGTAAGGCTAATATTGTTGTTGATGCTTTAAACAGGTTGTCTATGGGTAGTACCACCCATGTTGAGGAAGAAAAGAGAGAGTTAGCAAAAGATGTGCATAGACTTGCACGCTTGAGAGTCCGACTAGTAGATTCCACAGAAGGAGGAGTAGTGGTGATAAATGGGGCTGAATCATCATTAGTGTCAGAAGTAAAAGAGAAACAAGACCAAGATCCTATTTTTCTTGAATTGAAGGCAAATATTCATAAACAAAAAGTATTAGCTTTTGGAGAGGGTTTTTGGGAGACTTGAATAAAGAAAGATTTCATCTTCCCCAAGTTGCAAGTGGGTCTTCTCCATTCTTCTTCCTTTGTTTAAATCAAGGTTTAATTTCATATACCCATTTGATTTTACTATCATTTTAGGTGTATTTTGTTATTTCTTGATGTGTGGCTAAAAACTCCTATTCTTGGGGTGTGATTTAGCAAATATGTGTTGATATTATTGTTGGGTCTTGCTTGCTGATAGGTTAGATGTAGTTTAATGGTGATTTCACCTAGTGATTGTGGTTTAATCTAAAGGGTTTGTAGTTGCAAATACAAAGTCACTCATGTGTTTTCGGCTTGCCCGAGAGGGAGGTCGTAAAACCAAAACCACTAGACTAATGGCCTAAGGAGTGGGTCAACATAAGGTTCAGCCCGAGAGGGTGAGCCCTAGTCCTATATCCTAACACTCAGCTTGAGAGAGTGAGTGGGATAAGGCATAGGCTGGTATTCATGCAGCAAATGGATGTCCGAGAGGAACGCATTTGAAACGGGGTAAGTTGCCCAAGAGGCAACTTATTTCCATTTAAAGCTTAGCCTAGTTATTATTATATTACAAATTTCCTTTAAAAAGCATGTACCCAACTACTTATCTCAACTTGTATTGCGGTCACACCCCAAGAACATTTTTCCATACTTGATTTTCTTGTTAATTTTTGCTATTTTTACTAATTGTGACAAAACCTCCAAATTGTTATTTGACACTTTTGTGTCACCCCCTTTTATTTACTATGTTTTTACTCGTAAATATCTTTAGCTACGACTAGTTAGAGCTTAATTTTATTTTTCTATCAATTCTCAAAACCACTCCCTTGGGACACGACCCCAACCTTTAGTTGGGTTACTATAATGTCGACGATCATAGACACTCGTACCGTAGGTTAGTGTCGTTGGTCACGATAAGCATCAAAATGGCGCCGCTGCTGGGGAGTGGTGTTATTTGAGAATTTTCAGATTAGTAGAATTTTTGTTCTTCTTAGTTGTAGTTCACTAACTTTACATTTAGTTTTGTTTTTCGTTGAGTTGTCCACTTAGATGAGCATGGCTGAGCAGAGTAATGGCAAGTTGGTGGAAATGAGCCTAGGAGTCCAAAAGGACCTCACGCTGTGGCATCTCAGCTAAACGAACTGGCCACCAAACTCTCAGAGGTGGAAATCCAATGCAACAACAAGGGAAGGTATATACCCCCTCATGAGCGGAGGAAGTCTAGAGATGGGAGAGAAAATCGTTTAAAGGACACACTTCAAATCATTCTCCAAAAGGTCACCGATCAGGATCAGGTGTTGGAAGAAATGAAAGAGAATATTGAAGTGCTACATCAAATGATTAGATCCCACTCTAGATCAATCCAGCTAATCAGGTCACTCCTTAGTTTTGCAGTGCCTCATCTCCAACCAAATGATATATTGGGGTAACCTAGTGACACTGGGGCAAACCCCAATAACGGAGAGTGAGACAAAGCTTACGTCATGCCACGACGTAAAATAAGGCGCTTCTTGGGAGGCAACCCAAGGTTTTACCGCTTTTAATTATTCTGTTCGAATAATGGTGTGCTGATTTTGTAGGGTAAAATGAGAAAGGTGTTGAGAAGTACAAGTTGGCGAGGCAAGGACCCAGTGGGTGAGTCGCCGAATCTATCGGCGATTCCAACTTAATCCGCCATTGGGACCCCAAAATAAGAGATGTCCGGTAAAAATCGCTAAGGTAACTATGCGTTCGGCGTGTCGCCAATTTTATCGGCGATAAAACTAATGTCGCCGAATGACAAAGAACTGAACGGTTATGTAAAGGCAGAAAGTCAAAATGTTTGAAGCTCTCACTTTCCCTCTTCTCAAACTCCTCAAAATCACACCAAAGGTACTTTTTCTTAGATTTTTACCTTTCCATTAGTATTTCAATTGGTAAATAGTGCTTGGGGTTGGATCTCTTTACTGCCTAGCGTTTCAAAAAGCAATTTGATCGGCATTAAATGTTATCCCATAAAACCCCGAATTAATCTTAAAAGTTTTTGCACTTTTTGCAATCGTAGTATCAGAATGATATGTGTTGGGCCTCTCTGATAGAAATGAGTTGACATGCTATGAGTAATTTGAGCTTAATTGCCTGAAATATTTTAATAGTCGAATGCCTTGTTGTTTGTGCTTTAATTCGATTGAGTTTGTATTGGGTGTTGTTTGATTGTCGTTATATTGGTAGGGTAAAACCTAAATGGCCCACATTTGTGCTGAACAATGAAAATTTCTCAACAAAATAATGGGTGACGACATTCTTAAAGGTGATCGTAGTTAAATAACTAAAATTTGGCAGGACCGAAAGAAGTCTGAGTATTCCAAAATGATGGGAAGTATGGGTTTTGTGGGAATTTCATGGATGCACGCTTTAATTTCATTTTTAGTGCTTGTATGGTCGATTCTAAGAAGTGGGTTGAAAAATAGGCACGGTGAATCATTCGGCGAGCTGGGTCGTGCTCGCCAAACGATTCGCCGATTCGCCTACTGATCTTATATCGCTCTTCATTCATTTCCATAGTGCTGAGAGATCTGTAACTTTCGGCGGACACATCCATGGTCGCCGAAGGTAGTCGGCGACTCGCCATTAGGACTTTAGATCGCCCTTCGCATGCCTCTTCTACCCTCTTTCTTTGTATCTTTTGGCGGACTATTTCGTCATCGCCGAAGGTAATCGGCGTCTCCCCAAATAAACTTTTTCATCGCTTTTTTGCCTAGATTTCAAGCTAATCCCTTCGGCGTGTTCGACCTAGCTCACTAAAGAGATTTGGCGATTCCCTGACTGATCGGCGAACCTTTCTGCCTCAGATTTCTTTATTTTAGTTTGATTGCTCTTCTGACTAATCATAAACTTTTGCAGATATGGTACGCACAAACCTAAACGCACCACCTTAGAAAAAGGCAACGGGAAATACAATCAATGAAAGAGGATCACGTCCTTCACAAAAAAAAAGCAAGATCTCCCATCGGGAGATAAAGGCAAACGAAAAAAGCACATCGCTAGGAAGGGCACAAATGTTGAACCAGCTGTTTCTGAGACGGAGGATGAGCAACCTTTGAAAAATCAAAGGGAGGAACTTAGGGCTAGAAATCAGCCCACAGCCACCGAAACTCCTTCAGCTACCACTCCCCCAACTACCGAATCAGTGCCAACTCCAGCACCACCTCCAGCAGCTCCTGCACTCCCTGTATCCCCACGTCCACCCAGGTTGCTGAACAGACTATAAGGTGATGGTTTACGAACCATTCTAGAAGAAAAGTTACAAGCGGTGGAGGGTTTGGAAGGTAAGCATGTTGAGGTGCTTGCCACGATCAAATATCATGAGTTCTAGCAGTTCACTAGGCCCTGGGGCCCTTATATTCCTTCCTGGGTCCATGAATTCTACTTAGCCTATAGAGAGTTGGTCCCGAAAAATAAGAAAAAGGCTAGTGAGTTCCAACCAGTGAACTAGGTTATGGTGAGAGGCAAAGAAGTCGAGTGTCACAGCGAGCATATTAATGTTGTACTGGGTCGACCGCTGCACTCAGTATTTCCCTACCAGGGTTTGCCTATCGCTCCGTCCCTAAATGACTTGAAGGGTTGGTTAGCTCCGATGATTTCTGACATCACCCCGAGATGGTTGGATGCGGGAGCTCCTATTGAGAAGAGGGATATAAACATTGCCTCTCGGTACTGGTTTGGCTTCATCAGCAGCACTATCATGACATCCCAGAACGAGTCCATTCTGCGTCATTCTAAGGCGGCTTGCCTTGGTTCTATCATGGCCAGGAAGCGGATCGACCTGGGACTGCTGGTTTCACAGGAGATAGATTTGAGAGCCAAACAGACACATACATCCCTGCCATTTCCTGTTCTGATTACTGAGTTAAGCCAGCGTGCTGGAGTGCCCCGAGAGCCTGCTAGCGATATAGAGGTCACTCCATTTTCCTCCACTGATATCCGGCGTATAGAGGTAGAGTTTACACGAGAGGAGGATGACAGGAGAAGAGCAGCCCCAGCAGATACTTCTCCAGAGGTCAATGTTGACTCATTATCAACAGAGACACCATCGCCCACCCCGGCCTTGGAGTCCTCAGGTATACCAACTCCCTTTTATTCTTCATCACAGGTTCCAGGTGCTTCCTCATCCTCCCAGCCTGCTAGGATCACTCAAGCCATGATCCTGAAGATGGGGCAGTTGGCCTACTCAACTGATGTGAGAGCTACTCGACTAGAGAGGTCTGTTCCGGGGATCATCGATAGTGTCGTACTAGCAACACTCACCCCACTTCAGACAGTTGTTGATGCCTTGACAGTGAGAGTCATTGCTTGCATGAGCAGACAGGGGGACACCTCTGAGATGGCAGCTTTAAAAGTCGAGATTGCGAGTTTGAGAAATGACGTAGATTACCTTAAGCCTACCGACTTCACTTCACTTATAGAGAGAGAAGATGATAAGGATGTTCGTGTGACCACCGGAGATGTGCAAGGGGATGGTGCAGTAAAGGCAGAGTCAGATGCAGAAACTGACGAGGAGTTGATAGCAGCACAGGTTAAGGAGATAAGAGAGAGCCAAGATGCGAGCATATTCAGAGATCTGCCAAATCTATTAGAGACAGTTATGCAGCCGGTGATCCAAACATCACCGACCGAGACGTCCACAGCAGCCTCTAGTGGATCTGGCACTGCTTTTTCATCTGAGACTACTCCAGGCACTGATGCCCCAACAGATAGAGAGACTGCGTAGCCAGGACCTTTCTCTACCCTCATCTCTATCTTGCTTACATCTACTTTTAGATTCCGTACTACCTGCATTTGAGGACAAATTGCTTTTTATTTGTGGTGGGGTGAGGCCCACACTTTTGTGTGCTATTTATGATTCGTGTTTTGAGTATATTTGGGTTGTCTGTTTATAATTGTGTTAATTACTGCTTCTTTGTAGATGTTTGAGCTCGTGGCACTGTTTATTTTTAATTGCAAATGATTTTGACCCTTCTGAAAAATTTTGAATCTTTCGCACATTTTTGCCACCCCTCATGAGTTGAATGTGGCTGTTCTTTTGCAAAAAATTGAGTCTCGGTTTTGGTCAATACCGATGACTTGATAGTGCTCTCAGTTGAACAAACATGAATGTACGGCTACGATACGGCCAAATGAAGTTGCATAGACAATATGAGAACTCGTTGCATCTCGTTGTGATTAGCCATTTATCGAATTAATTCTCTTGTAATGACCATTGCACACTAGTGAAAGTGTGTAGTCTTTTTTGACTTAAGTGTCGATGTCTTGTGTGATTATCTTGCTTTGAAACTTGCATGAATAAACCTAGAATTTACCCTGTTAGTCTGATTAATTTAGAAATGTGTCCTCTTGAGATGATCTTAGGCAACTTTAAAGAGTGTGAACCAAATTTGACATTTACCTCTTTTGTAGCCTACCCGTGAGTGTGTGAAAATCTTTTGAACACCCTTTGAGTCTTACCTTTCTTTGGAAAAACTTTGATGAAACCTAGACCTTACTTGACCCATTACCTATAATCCTCTTAATTTGTGATTTAGTGAATAGCCAACTTAGGCTTTTAGCCTAAGTTGGGGGTGTGGTAAAAAGGAAAAGGAGAAGTCAAGAAGTGCAAGAAAAAGTCTCCCCTAACCCATGGGATTGCATAAGTGGAAACCCCTTCAATTAAAAAAAAACTGTGGAATAAGGTACGAAGGAAATCGGATTTCCAAACAATCTATGAAGGTGAATAAACAGGTGGCTTAGAAGCATTAGAAAAAGAATTGATAAAGGAGGAGAATGGAATACCTTGATAATACCACATCTCACGAGGATGAAAAAGTCACTGAGCCTAAATGACCATACCTTTACTCTCAGCCCCATTACAAGCCTTCGAAAGACCTTTTTGATCTTGAGTAAGCCGAATCAAAAGTCGATTGGAAAATAAAGGCAAACCTATGGGTGAAAGCATGCATTGTGTTCCTCTTTTTGAGTGTGAGCATTGCATCTGATTCCTGATCTTGAATTGATTAACCTCTGTGTGTGAATATGAAATCATTCTTCATGTGAGGGCATTTAGATACTTTTTGTCGAGCTTGAACTTGCACAAGTAGCAAGTATTGCGAGCATGAGAATCTTTGGTAATTGTGTGTTACAACTTGAATCTTTGAGTACACAATTGATCCTTGCATAAGTAAATTAAGTCTTGTTGTGTGCACTCATGATTGAGTCTTGTGTAGCACTGTTTGAGATATTCTTGTTGAACGACTGAACTCAAGTTTGCTTGAGGATAAGTAAAAGTTTAAGTTGGGGGTGTTGATGAGTCCACAAATTGGACTCATTTAGGGCTATATTTTGGCAAGCATAGTGTCCTCGAATGCTTATTTTGTCTAAATATCTGATAAAAACTCTTAAGTTTCAGGTATTTGAAGTTTTAGTGAAAGCATGGACACTTAGGCGTAAAAAGGAACAAAAAGGCTTAAAAGAACGAAATAGCTGAAGCCCGAGCATCACCAAGCACACTTGGCGATTCACCGAAGGGATTTACTCCATCCTTTGTTCCAGTACGTGAAGCCCTTAGGAGAAGGATCAAAAAGGCGATGAAAGGAGCAGTCGGCGCTTCGCCGAATAGTTCCGCGAAGCAGTACTATACCGCCCAATGGTCCAGAACGTGAAGATGCTGAAAGCAAGCACGAAACGGCGATGAGACAGACAAAGGGCGAGTCGCCGAAGTCATTCGGCGATATCGACTAACTTCGCCGAAAGATCCGCCAGCGCTATTTTCTAAAGTTTATAAATACTGAACTTGTTATTAATTTTAAGTGAGTCGAACATTTATTTTAATTTCCAGAATAGAATAGTATTTTTTGGCTATTTTTCTCTCAAGCTTGGAGAGAGTTTTTGGGAGACTTGAAGAAAGAAGGATTTCATCTTCCCCAAGTTGCAAGTGGATCTTCTCCATTCTTCTTCCTTTGCTTAAATCAAGGTTTCATTTCTTATACTCATTTGATTTTACTATCATTTTAGGTGTATTTTGTTATTTCTTGATGTGTGGATCGAAACCCCCATTCTTGGGGTGTGATTTAGCAAATATGTGTTAATATTATTGTTGGGTCTTGTTTGCTGATAGGTTAGATGTAGTTTAATGGTGATTTCACCTAGTGGTTGTGGTTTAATCAAAAGGGTTTGTAGTTGCAAATACGAAGCCACCCATGTGTTTTCGGCTTGCCCAAGAGGGAGGTCGCGAAACCAAGACCACTAGACTGATGGCCTAAGGAGTAGGTCAACATGAGATTCGGCACGAAAGGGTGAACCCTAGTCCCATATCCTAACACTCAGCTCAAGAGAGTGAGTGGGGTAAGGCGTAGGCTGGTCTTCATGCGGCAAATGGGTGTCCAAGAGGAATAAATTTGAAACGGGGTAAGTTGCCCAAGAGGCAACTTATTTCCATTTAAAGCTTAGCCTAGTCACTATTATCTTACAAATTTCCTTTCAAAAGCATGTACCCAACTACATATCTCAACTTGTATTGCGGTCACACCCCAAGAACATTTCCCCATACCTGATTTTCTTGTTAATTTTTGCTATTTTTACTAATTGTGACAAAACCCCCAAATCGTTATTTGACACTTTTGTGTCACCCCCTTTTATTTACTATGTTTTTACTCATTAATATCTTTAGCTACAACTAGTTAGAGCTTAATTTTATTTTTCTATCAATTCTCAAAACATCTCCCTTGGGACACGACCCCAACCTTTAGTTGGGTTACTATACTGTCGACGATCGTAGACACTCATACCGTAGGTTAGTGTAGTTGGTCACGATAAGCATCACGCGGCGCGTCCAGGATGCGCCCAAATCGTCATTTTTCACTAGTTTTTCGTGATTCAGTTCGTTTAAGTCTTTCTAAAGTGTTCAAATACTTTCCATTGGTTCTAACTACTCTAAATGACTTCTAAACATCTAGAAATCATCCAGAAATGTGAATCATAACCTTGAATCCATAAATTCAAATTCAAGGAAAGTTAAGAGCCAAGTCTAGGAAGTTCTAAGAGTCTTTTGCAAATGCTTTTATCTTTATTTTAAGACTAAAAGTTCAAGTCGAGTAAAAGAGTAAAGATGTAAGGATTGAAGTTCATTTCTTCAAAAGTATATGGGGACTATGTATTCCCAAGAGTTTAAAATATTTTTACATTTGAACAAGAAAGGAAAACACTGATTTCCAAGAGAGCTTTCAAGCTAAGTTTTGAGTAATTATCTCAAACCAAAGAAAGAAGTTTGTTGTAATAACATATGAGCTAAGTATTTTGGGAGTATTATTGAGCACCGATATGGGGATGCGAGTTCATATTAACTCAAGTCTCCATAAACCATGTAGCCATCATGCGTATTAAAGGATCATACTTTTTAGATGACTCCTTAAGATGCTTTTAGCATAGACTAGTGGATCCACTTAGTTAAGGTGTTCTATATGACGAAAAAGTATAGAACAGTTCTGGCAGTGTGGGCAAGACGTTGTATCACCAGTTAGGCTTATAGTGGTGGTTGTCGGTTAGAATCTATGTTACTTTGATATATAAGTAAAGTTGAGTTTGTTATTGCATATTTTTAACAAATTGAGTTGTTATTTACTGTTCTAAATGCTTTGTATAAATTGCACTAGTATTGTTGGTTTACACTACATTTTGAGTTGAGTTATTCATGAGTTGAGTAAAGCCAAGGTAAGTGATCTTTTCATATCCTTTTCAAGCTTATGTTGTGTTTAGCATTCCAACTCGCATACTCGTACATTTAATGTGTTGATGCCAATTGGACTGCATCGTCTTATGATGCAGACGTAGGTAACCAAGATCGGCATCCAGTGCCTCGTTGATCATTGTTTAGCTTTTCCGGAGGGTCCTTTTCATAATTGTTTAGCTTTTCAGTTGTTAGGATAATTAGGGGTCCTGTCCCGACATCCCTCTTTGTTTTAGAGGCTTCATAGACAGTTAGTAGTTCAGTTGTCTTTACAATATCATTTCATATATATATATTTCTTTTCTTTTTTTTCAAATTGAAGCAGGATAAACATTTGCTAACAAAAAGATTATTATTAGGAAAAGAATTTGTCTAAAACAAAATGACATAGTAATATATATTTTTTGAAAATACACATTAAGTACTAACAATAAGGACATTTTGGACCAAACTATTGATGACAAGGACATTTTAGACTAAATTATTAATTGATGACATTTTTATTCAATTTCACATAGTTCAAGGACATTTAGTTTGATAAAAATTATTATTTAATGACAACTTATTGTCACGACCCAGACCGTCGTGATTGACACCCACACTAACCCTCCGATGGGAAAACCATTACTACTAACCAACTAATCCCAAAAGCTAGACATTTAAAGATACAGAAGAAGGTTTAAATGCAGAAATAAAGTGGAGTTCTCATAAACTCCGAAAGTTTAAATATTCGATACTATAACATTGCGGAAAACACCCCTAGAATCTGAAAGTCAATGTACCAAAACATCTAAAGTTCAATAAGTCTAAGGAAAATGGGTACAACCCAAACTAAACATACGAATGAATCTAACTAGAAGTCTGAGTTCGAAAAGAGTGGACTAAAACATAGAGGACCCATGGCATCCTGAAAGAACTGGCTCACTCTTGAATCCGATCTTGCTCACTGATCTCCTAAATGAGGTATGTCCGTAGCCGCCTGAAGATGCCATGTACTCAACAATGAAGGAGCAAGTGTAATATCAGTACACAACCACAGTGTACTGGTAGGATCACGCAGCTATTTCGGTAAGTGAAACATGCATATAAGCAGTCACAACATAGTAAACACCCATATACAAAACATATACAATATCATTTATCATTTCAGGATTAATGTACAATTCCACATTCTTAATAATACGCATTTATGACAAGTCAATGGTCCTCTCATGGAACTCATACCCAAACTATTAGTGTGCCGAATCGTGACACCCGATCCAAGTTAGTGTGTCGGAACGTGACACCCAATCCAATATGTATGTCAGTACGTGGCATCCGATCCCAATTAGTATGTCGGAACGTGACACCCGATCCATTCAATATGCCACAATCACAATGTACATTCTCATAATCATGCAATCAAGTGTTGATTCATGGCTTACAATAGTTCATTCATACTCATTTATATTAGGTGTGATCAATAGTGCAACATTCACATACATACATACATGAATTACAATGAAGCAATTACAAACATACATCACACAAACATGAAATCAAACCATCACCTGCCTTGAACCCAAGCTTGAATCCTCCTAAGAAACTTGATTCTTCCCTTTCTGGATTCTTTCCGCTTGTTCTTGGTCTACAAACGCATAATTTCATACAAGGATCAATAATTAAGTTCTAATTTACCCAGATTATAACAAACCCAATAACCCAAGATCAAACCCATGATCCTAAGGTGTAGCTAGGGCTTTTTTCCACCATCAAATTTAGGCCAAAACCCTCCCCCAACAATAAAGACTCATAAATTTACGTTCTACGGATCGAAAATGGATTCAAGGAGTTAAATCCTTACCTTTAGCACCAAAAGTCGTGGAAAACTGTCAAGAAATTGCCTGGGGTCGTCTCTTAACTCTTAAGAATGAGGTTTGCAGAATAATGACATTTTTGGGGTTTATTTCTGACTTAAGTCACGATTGTCCCATTGTGGCGGCCTCCATCCCGCTACCCGCCCTGGTGTCTTGCACGGAGACAGATAGTCGACTTTAGAGATTCAAACCCCCATTTCACAACACACATTTGACCCATGACATTCAAACATTACCCGTTCACAATAAGATCAGTTTTGGGAGTTCTATTCGCCCGAAATCAATTCTGTGAAGTCGTACGGGTTCCTTAACGTCTTAGCTATCTACTCATGTGATCAAATTCATAATTAGATCTCTTATTCTTTACCAGATTTCCTAGACCTCTCATGACTCCGATTTCATCCAAATCTAGACTAGGCTAGGAATTCCCAAGTTACTACTCAAAAGTTTTCTGACCCCAATTCTTTCCCCATTGGCTTTTCCCTAATGACGGAATCAGGTCGTTACAATATATACCAATTTACCCATCACTCGTCCCTGAGTGATCAACTAAGAAAGACTGACTAAAGTAAGGGTTGAGTAGTACCTGAATCGTTGAATAACTGGGGATACTTGTCTTGCATATCCGTCTCGATCTCCTAAGTGGCTTCCTCAACCGGACAATGCTTCCATTGAACTTTCACGGACTTGATCTCCTTGGTCATCAGCTTTCGGACATCATGGTGAAGAATTGTAATCGGTTCCTCCTCGTACTGAAGGTCCTTGTCTAATAACACTGAGTCTGATTTTATGATGTAATCCCCATCCCCATGATACTTCTTCAACATAGACACATGAAATATCGGATGAACTCCCGATAGGTTAGGAGGTAAAGTCAATCTATAAGCAACTGGTTCTACACAGTCAAGAATTTCAAGCGGTCCAATGTATCGAGGACTAAGCTTGCCCTTCTTGCCAAATCTTATTACCCCTTTCATGGGTGACACCTTAAGAAGAACTTTTTTCCCCCGTCTGAAATGCCATGTCTCTTATCTTATAGTCTGCATACTTTTTTTGTCGACTTTGGACTGCTAGAAGCTTAGCTTGGATGTTTCCTTATCTTAAGCATCATTCACCAAGTCAACCCCCAAAGGTATTACATCTCCAGCCTCAAACCATTCTATATGTGATTTACATCCTCTCCTATACAGTGCTTCAAACGGTGCCATATCAATGCTAGAGTGGAAACTGTTATTATAGGAGAACTCACAGAAAGGTAAGAACTTATCCCAATGTCCTCCAAAGTCGATCACACATGCCCTTAACATGTCCTCTAACACTTGAATAGTCCTTGATGACTGCCCGTCCGTTTGCTGATGAAAGGCAGTGCTAAAAGTGAGTTTAGTACCCAACTTCTCATGTAACTTTTCCTAAAACTCGGATGTGAACTGCATACCACGGTCTAAGATGATAGAAAGGGGCACCCCGTGCAGCCTCACTATCTCTTTCACATAAACCTTATCCAATTGTTGAGCATTAAAGTCTATTCTGGCTGGAATAAAATGGGCTGACTTAGTTAATCTGTGAACCATTACCCAAATAGAATCATACTTTCCCAATGTCTTGGGAAGACCAACCACGAAATCCATAGCTATCATTTCCCACTTCCATTCAGGAATTGGCATTCTCTAAAGCAAACATGCAGGCCTTTGATGCTCATATTTTACTTGTTGGCAATTTTGACACTTAGCCACAAACTTCGCTATATCTTTCTTCATGCCAGGCCACCAATAAAGTCTCTTCAAATCTCGGTACATCTTAGTCACACCCAGATGAATGGAATACCGCAAACCATAAAATTCTGTCAATAAATTCTGAATCAAGTCGCCCACTCTAGGAACACAAATCCTTCCCTTAAAACTGAGCACGCCCCCCGCATCAAGAACCATATCTTTTGCCTTACTAATCATTGTCTTCTTTCTAAGCTCATTCAAATATTCTCATCCTCAAACTGTTTGGCCTTGATTTACTCAATAAAGAAGGCCCTAACCTCAATGCTAGCTAACACCCCACCTTTTTCTGAGATGCCCAACTGCATGAACTTAGACTCCAAATGTTGAATTTCTTTAGCCAAAGGTCGTTTGGTCCCCCCCCCCAAACAAGCTAGACTATCCATACTTACCACCTTCTGGCTTAATGTGTCTGCCACCACGTTAGCCTTTCTCGGATGATACTAGATGGTCACATCATAATCCTTGAGAAATTCTATCCACCTTCGTTGTCTCAGATTTAGATCATTTTGGGTGAATACATGTTGTAGGCTATGGTGGTCAGTAAATACCTCATACTTAACACCATAATGATAATGCCGCCAGATCTTGAGAGCAAACACTACCGCTGCCAACTCTAAATCATGTGTTAGGTAATTTCGCTCATGTACTTTCAACTACCGCAATACATAAGCTATGACATTCTTATCCTGCATCAACACCGCACTCAAACCTGAATGTGAAGCATCACAATAAACAATAAAATCTTTACCTTTCACCGGTAGTGCAAGAATAGGTGATGTGGTCAAGAGAGTCGTGAGCCTTTGAAAGCTCTCCTCACATTTTTCAATCCATTCAAGAGGTGCCTCCTTTTTGGTCAACCTTGTTAAATGTGTGGCAATAGAAGCGAAGTTTGTCACAAACCGTCGATAGTAACTAGAGAGCCCCACAAAACTCCTAATTTTAGTTACCGAGCTAGGCCGATCCCAATTACTGACTGCTTCAATCTTTTAGGGGTCTATAATTACCCCTTCCCTTGAAACTACATGCCCCAAAAAGGCAACCAAAGTCAACCAAAATTCACACTTGGAAAATTTTGCATACAACTTTTGTTTCCCAACAATATGAAGATGGTCAGCATGCTCTTCGTCACTTTTCGAATAAACCAAAATGTCATAAATAAACATAATAACAAATGAATCCAGAAATGGTTTGAATACACCATTTATCAAACTCATGAAGGCTGCAGGAACATTTGTCAATCCAAACGATATCACTAGAAACTCGTAGTGCCCATAGCGGGTTCTGAATGCTATTTTTGGTCTATCCTCAAGCCTAATCTTTAAGTGATGATAACCAGACCTTAAATCAATCTTAGAGAAAAATTATGCACCCTGCAATTGGTCAAAAAGATCATCTATCCGAAGCAATGGATACTTATTTCGAATGGTGACCCTATTCAATTGTCGATAGTCTATGCACATCCTCATACTACCATCATTTTTCTTAACAAACAAATCAGGAGCACCCCACGGTGAAGCACTAGGACAGATGAAACCTTTATCAAGAAGTTCCTGAATTTGAGTTTAAAGCTCTCACAAATTCGTTGGAGCCATGCGATAAAGTGGAATAGAGATGGGGGCGAGTATCAGGTTCCAAGTCAATGCAGAAATATATATCTATATACGCAGGCATACCAAGCAAATCAGTAGGAAACACTTCTCTAAATTCTGACACCACGGGAATAGACTCAATAGAGGGAGTCTCAACCACAACATCCCGAATATGAGCCAAATAAGCCAAACAACCCTGCCCCACCAATTTCCTAGCCCGAACGGAGGATATGATCTTAGATGACTTAGGCTTGTACACATCTTCCCACTCTAACTTTTCCCTACCGGGGATCTCTGGAGTCACAAACTTAGTATTACAATTAAGCACAACATAATAGGGGGACAACCAAGTCATGTCTAAGATTATGTTAAAGTCAATCATATCCAAAATAACCAAATCAACCCAAATCTGAAAACCCATAAACAATATAGGACAAGCACGATAGATATGGATGACTATGACAGACTCTCCAACTGGGGTAGAAACATAGATGGGGAATCAAGTACATCACAAATCATATCAAATCCCAAGGCAAACTGAACGGACACATAATAATAAGTAGAGCTGTAACGACTCGGAAAATGATAGAGTGAAACTAGAGCCTAACATGTGAGTTTGGAGTCGAGAACTTAATGAAATGATTATATTTGAATTTGACCCAAAAAAAAATTCTTAAAAATGTGCTTCGGAAGTTACCGAAAACTTGTTTAGCTGTATATAGAAAGATCCGTTTCGTTTTTCGAAAATCCGAATTCATATTCTTGTTTAGGGGGTCAAATTGAGTGGGAAATGGGTCTAACCCAAATTTTAGAGCAACCGTATCAAAATCCGAAATTTCCAAGTGAAGCCTTTTTCGAGGGTCTACTTTG